>KZ678565.1:0-55230 GCA_003019895.1 Coniella lustricola | reverse complement strand
AAAAAAAAAAAGACAGCAAGCAGGCAGGCAGCACAGCAAGGAAAAAGGGCACTCGCCGGATCTCGAGCAAGGAGGGCCCCTCTGCGCAACCGACGAAACACGCGCGCCCTCAGATCTCGACTCGACTCGACTCGCGCCCGGCTCGGTTTCGCGCCAGGCACAGACGGCCGTGGTCCACACCGTCGCTTGGCCGGCGCCAGTAGCAGAAAAGCCAAAGCGCAAGCACTCCAGGCGGGCAGCTCGTGTGGTGTGCTGTGTGTGCTGTGTGTGTGTGTGTGCTGTGTGGTGCTGTGTGCGGTGCGGTGCGGTGTTGTGTTTGCCGTCCTGTGGTGGTCTCTTGCACCATTCCAAACGCAACGTCCAGGCTGGGCCGATCTGCCAACAATCCAAAACACCCAGCTCACCACTGCTCTTCCTTCACTTCTGCAACCACCAGTCCAGCAGCCCGGTTTAGCACGATCGACCCTGCTTCATTCTCTCTCCTCGTCCAGCGACTCTTTTGCACTACAGCCCATCTGGTAGTGACGACCATCTCTCGCGTCGAAAACGACATACCTGGCAGGCAGACAGGCAGACAGACAGGCAGGCAGGCAAGCAAGCAGACAAGCAGGCAGTCCAGCAACTTTGACACAGCTGCACCAGCCCCCGTCTGTTGCCTTGCTGCCTCGGACGAAATTCGCGACACGCCTCTGCCTCCTCGTGTTGTGTCTCTTTTTTTTTTCTTCTTTTTTTCTTCTTTCTTTTTCGGTGATACCATACCCCGCCGTCACCATGGCCATCTGGGTCGGGAAGCAAAAGATGTCCTGGTAAGCTGGCCCTGTCTTGTGCTGTCATTTTGTTTTACACGGGCCGTTGTGTTTTGCGCCGTCTTGCGCGGCCCCTCACATCTCATCTCCGACGTGCTTCTTCTTTGTCTGCAACGGGTGGCAGCCAGCCAAAGGGCGCACAACGACGGAGGCGTCTTGCCCGAGCCAAGCCGCTTCCGCAGCACAATTGCCTCTCCTTTTTCTCTTCTTTTTTTTTTCTTCCCTCAACGGCCAGCCAGCCAGCTAACCCGCGCTCCTCTCTCTTGCAGTCGATCATGCATCAAGGGCCATCGCTCCTCGACCTGCAACCACATTGGCGGGCCTTTGTGGGCTGTGCGCCCCGCAGGCCGCCCCAACAAGGCCTGCGTCCACGGGCCCGGCGATCTGTGTCTGTGTGCCCACTTCTTCCCATTGACCTGGCTCAAGGCTGCTGTGCCTCGGAAGCAAAAGTGTCCGTGCGGATCATCGGCCCATAGCCATCACAACAGCAGCCATCACAACAGCAGCAGCAACAACAACAGCATCTCATCGACCTCGTCGGCCAAAAAGTGCCAGTGCGCCAGCGCCAGCGCAAAGTCCACGGCTGCGACCACTCCCGAGGATGAGACCCAGCCCGTCTTTTACCAGGACCTCGTCGCACGCGGCCTCCACGTCACCTCGGAACCCGTCGAACTCGATGTCATCTCTCCACCCGCCGCCGGCTCCTGCTGCTCGGCGCCGGGCCCGGCCCCGGCCATGGTAGTAGCTGCGCCACTGCCTGCGCCTGCGCCTGCGCCTGCGCCCGCGCAAGCAGCAGCAGCAGCAGCAGCAGGAGGAGGAGGAGGAGGAGGAGGATACTGTTGTTGCTCAAACAAGCAGGCTGGCTCCGTCTCTCCAGTGCAGTTGCCCATGGCCGTTGCCGTTCCTGCGCCTCCAGTCGCAGCGCCGTCGTCGTGTTGCGCGGGTCCAGCAAAGATGGAATCCTCCGTGGCCAGCCCTCCTGCCACGGGAAATGGATACAGCACTCCTCACCGCCACCACCACCACCACCACCAAGGACAATCACACGTCAAGTCCGAACCTATCTCACACCCATTTACGCCGGTACAGCAGTTCCCCACCCCACCCGACTTCCCAGTCCTGCGATTCAGCCCTTTACAGCATGCAAGTACCGTCGATCACGTTTGCAAGTGTGGGCCGACGTGTAACTGCGTGCTCTGCATAGACCACCCGTACAACAGCGCGACCATGAACCACATTGCCACCGAATTTGGCCACATGATGTCGAGCCACGTCCAATTCTCACCACTTGTCGGCAACGGCCACGTGACTGGCCACATGACTGGCAGCAGACCCGACATCTTGCCACCTGGCTGGCCCAAGCATGCCGCCATCGCTGGTGCTGGCTTTGGAGAGTCGCCCTTTCTGCACCCACAGCAGTCCTTTTCCCCGCCACCGCAAGCATCGGATATGGACATTATCCTCAACCCGGCCGATTTCGAAATGTTCAACTATGCCTTTCCACCGACGGACGACAATGGGCAGCACCAGCACCAGCACCAGCAGCAGAACATCAATAACAACAACAACAATAACAACAACAACCCAAACCCGCTACACCTGGATACGTCGATGCATATGAATCTGGACGGGATGCCCGAGCTCCTGGATATTGATGGGTTCTGCGAAGGTGCGCCCGCAGGATGCCCGTGTGGCGATGACTGCGCGTGTATCGGATGCCAGATTCACAAGCCGACGGCGACCAATGGGTTTGATCAAGGGCTAGGTCTGGGTCTGGGGATTGGTGATAGCACAGCGCCGCCAGAGTGGGGGTAGGGTCTCTCTCTCTCTCACCAAAAAAGGTGGTGGAATGTATATGCAGACGAGATTGAGAAGGAGACATTTATTGTTGTTGTTGTTGTTATTAGCCGGCAGATGATGCTCGTCGATGGTGGTGGCTATCATTGAACAGGCTTGGTTTTCTTTCTGTAACATGATGGTTGTTGGATATGATACCCCGGGGTTGAAGACTGTGCTGTATATATTTATACTTGTATACTTGCTCGCATGAAGAGACGAGTCCAATCTGGGAAACAGGTCAAGGCAAGGCAAGGCAAAGATTGGTTTGATTATATGGCTGGAATTAGCGATGGATTACAGTGTACTGGGCAAGCGGTTTCCGAAAGCAGGAACCGTGGGATGGTGTACTTGAATGAATACAGATTCAATGCCAAAAGGGGCACGATCCATCCATACATCCATCTATCTTTCTTCGGCCCCGGATGTACCAGTAGGTGAGGGTGGAGAATCTGTTGTGGAATGGTCTACTATAGTAGTACATCTTCTATGATCAATCCCGCCCCCCCCCCGGGCCTCGCTGTGCGGAGCAACCAAAACTAACTTACAGGGGTCATCTAACGCCTGGAAAGTTACAGTAGCGGTGGAGTTTTCTGGCCTCTTGGCCTCTGGCTTCTAGCTTCGGGCCTCTGGCTTCGGGCTTCTAGTGGCTTCTCCAGCGCCTGTCGTTGCTACGATAAGAGTACACAGTGCTGCACATGTACCAGTGTTCGTGCAGGGTTTTTGCTGCTTTGAACTTTCACAGGCTCAGAGTCGACGATTGGCGACGGCCAAATAGCAAACCATAACATCAATCACAACAACAACAACAACCGTTGTCGCGACTGTCGCTGCCACCACCACCACCACTACCACCACCACCACTGTGAGAATAACACCACGGGCGACCCCGTCTGTCATCCTGCGCTCATTGGTCATTGCATCATTCCATCAGCAACGAGCACAACAATAAGCAGGCCTACCACAAGGTAGACTACATACGGTAGTACGATCAGCCATTGGCTGGACAAAACAATGTCGCGCTCGGACAGAGGCGCCGCCGGCGCGGGCGCGAGCACAAGCGGGCGCACAGCGGAACGGAATGGTCCCGGCGAAGCGCAGAGAGACAGAGACAGAAAGCCGCGCCGTGCTGTGGCGGCGGACTTGTTCGATACGGGCTCGCAGTCAGGCTCCCGGGCGGGCTCCCGGGCGGGTTCGCGCGAGAGAGTTCATGACAGACGTGGCAGCAATCACGGCAAGGACCACGAGCAACATCATGGCCATCGTCGACCCCGTTCCCGCTCGCGTTCCCGTGACCGCTCTCCAGCGCGCGAAGCACACGCCACGAGCAGCAGCAGCAGAGACCACAAACGCCGACGAAAAGAAGGAGACCACCACCACCACCATCATCATCATCATCACCATCGCCATCATCGTAGTCATCGCCATTCCTCGGAGCAACAGCAGCAGCAGCAGCAGCAGCGACCGCTCCCCAACACCCTCCCGTTCAGCGCGCGGAAACTCTCCTCCAAGCACGACTTTGACATTCTCCGGCCGTTATTTGCGAATTACCTCGATATACAAAAGGGTCTTGATGTGGATGCGCTGGATGTGCAGGAGCAAAAAGGGAGGTGGAAGAGTTTTGTGCATAAGTGGAACCGCGGCGTGCTGGCTGAGGGATGGTATGACCCTGAAATGTTTGAGAAGATGTCCAAGGAGGAGAAGGAGAGGAGGGATGGTGACGGAAAGGCTCAGTGGGATCGACCAGGCCAAGAGATGGAAGGAGACGAAGCATACAGTGCCGAGGAAGAGGACGATGCTGCAAATAGCCGTTCCGGTTCAGCCAGACCTGAACAACAGCACGACTTGTCACCATCAGCACCCAACAACAACGAGAACAACAGCAGCCGCACCACTGCCAACAGCAAGCAACAAGACGATAACGACGACGACGACGACGATTACGGCCCTCCGCCACCGCCAATCGCATCCTCCTCAGCCACAACAACCCGCCACGGTCCCGGCATCCCCACGCTCTCCGACCTCGCCCTCCAGCGCGAATCCGCCGTCGAGGTGCAACAAGCACAGCTGGCCGACCTGCGCCTAGCTCGCAAAGCAGACCGCCAGCTGCAAAAGGAACAGCTCGATGAGATCCTCCCGCGCGCCGAGGCAGGCACCCGCGAACGCAAGCTGGAAAAGAAGAAGCTGCTCAACGAAAAGATGCAAGGATTCCGCGAGGCAGCGGGCGCGGGCAGCGGCGACATGGAAGAAGTCGGGGATGCGGACCTGATGGGTGGCGGAGGTGGTGGGATCGAAGAGTTCAAAAAGACGCTGGCGGCGCAGCAGCGGAAAAAGACGGAGCGTGAGTTGAGGAGGGAGGCCGAGGCGCGGGCGCGCAGAGAAGAGAGGGAACAGAGGTTGCAGGAGTGGCGGGACAAGGAGGAGGAGAAGCTCAAGGGGTTGAAGGAGCTTGCCAAGGCAAGATTTGGGTGATCATTTTTTTTTTTTTGGATGAATTGGTTGGGAGGGCGTTCGAGCCGTGAGGGTGATTGGGGAGGAGGTCGGGTTTGGGTTTCTCAGAGGAATACGGTCCGTAATGACTGGCTTCTATCAATCGACCTTGCTGTTGTTCCATGTTCGACAGAACAATCAAAGGACTACTATACCTTACTGTTCATCGATTCGGCTTCCCATCCTGGACTTCAACCACAACCAACACCAGCGGTACCTGTGGCTGTACCATTACCAGTGTCATGAAAGTCAGACAGGCATGGACAGAACAGCTTGATGCAGCAACATCACCACCAGGAAAAAGGGGACAAAAAGACTTGTAAAGTGTGAACTGATGCCGGTGCAGTTCCCGCGTCCGGCCATATATATATATATATATATATATACATATACATATACACACACAAGAGGTTTCTTCACTCCCACTCCCACCTACCACCCACCAGGCCTCACCCCAGCCCCAAAATACCTCTGCTCCACCGTCGCCATGAGCCCCGAAAATGCCACCGTTGCATTCACTGTCTCAATCTCAGCCTGCCTCTCGTCCGCCGGCCCAAACGCCCAGATATCACTGCACAGGCCCCGCCCGACAACATCCCTCGCCCCGCCCACGACGCTGTCCAAGGGTCGCTTTGGCTTGGCTTTTCCCATTCCGCCGTACATCTCGTCTCTCAACTTGTCGTCCTCGGCCTCCTCCTTGTCCTCCTCCTCACCACCACCAGCCTCACCGTCAGCGCCGTCTCTCACACCATCTTGCGCCAACTTCAACCGCCGCATGAGCGTAAACGCCCCGCCCTGCGGCACACCGCTCTGGTGCTTGAGCAGGTTGGCATGCACAAATAGCGGCTCCGGGTGCTGGAGATGCAGCTCATGCGCGCCAGTGTTGGTGTCTTGCCACGCATCCAGGCCGTACTGGAGCATGGCACCGCCGCAAAACAGCTCAGTTTCGGTAGCGCCGCCGCCGCTATCGCCGCCGCCGCCTCCGCCTCTTTGCCGCGGGCGAAAGTTGTTGCCTAGAAGGGCCAGCCAGCGCGGAGCTGGCGTGTACGGGATGCCCAGGGCGAGGTGAGCGTAGCGACTGGGTTGGCATTCGAGTTAGTTTCGGAATAGCAGCGTTACTTGGTCGTGTCATCAACCCCCGTGTGCAACAGACACTGACGCAGCGCCGTCAAAGTTGCATACCACAACGTAAAGAACGGACTCACAAGGTATCCTTATCTCCACCACTGAACCAATACCCTCCCTTGGTCTGCATATACACAGCCATCCACAGCGCCGCAAGATTCAGGCCGCCATTGCCGCTCTTGGCCACGAGCATCTGCCCGCTGTCCAGCTCCCACGCATCGTGGCAAGGAACACCCAGCACCCGGTGCACTGCGTTGTCTGGATGGTCGCGGTTGAGGTCCGGCCAAAAGACGGCCTGGCCGCCGCGCGGGTCGCGGAAGAGAGGGGATGTGAACAGAGGCGTGATGTCACTAAGGGGGAAATTGTCAGAGTCGAGGTAGAGGACCTCATCGAAGGAAGACCGCGCGATGGCTTCGCCTTTGAGCTCAAAGTTCTTCCACTGTCCTGGTGACTTGTGGGTTGAGACCTGGAGTCAAAAACACACATGTTGTTAGCACAGGGATACCCAAAATATGTGTGCCTTCTTGAGCGACAATGACTGGTCTCAAGAGACGAGAATACTCCTACTCACCATGTGAATCTCGACTCCAAGCGCTTCAAGCGCATCACGATCCTCTTCAACCGCCAACTCGCCCTCAAAGTGCCAGACCTCAACACCACCGCTCCAGCCTAGCCTTCGCATCTCCCTCACACATGCAATCGCCCTCTCGACCGTCCTGCGATTCCCAGCAGCAATCACCACGCCACGACTGCCCTTTACTACAGGCCTACCGTCTGGTCCCAAGCCAGGCCCAATCAGCACATCGACTTCTCCATCATCACCGCCATACTGACTCTTCTCCTCCATAGCTGTCGTCTCAAGAAACTCAACAGCATCCTGTCGCATCTTTATAATCTCATCCTCATCCACGGCAAGCCACTTGTCCCGCTCCCCGCGCAACTGGTCCGCATTCACCTGTTTGTCCAGCTGCACGCGAGGACACGCAGCTTCATTCTGCCCAACAGCCTGCTTGTGGCTCAACACCGGCCGCGCAAGAAAGCGCTCCAAAGCTTCAACAAGACGCGCATTTGGAAGCACCAAGGGATGGTTCAGCGATGCTGTTTTCTTTGTGCTTTTGAAAGCCTTTTCATCTCCAAACGCCGGCGGTGTATCGATCCAGGCTGTCGTCGGTCGTGATGGTAGTAACGAACCCTCCGCCAAGCCGCCAAGCCCTGCAGGCGGTTGCTGGCTTACTGTGTCTGGTGGTGGCTGCGGCGGCGGCGGCGAAAGCACGGCAATCTCGCTCTTGTCGTCGCTGGCCAGCCCTATCTGTGCTGGGTTGTGTAATGGCGCGCCTCCCATGTAGAGCCACAGCGCCAAGATGAGAAGACCAGCGCCGATCAGACACACGAGCATCCGCGTCCCGGCCCGGGAGTGGAGAACGGCCGGCCCATAATTCCAGCGGCCGCGCGTGAGCAGCATCTTTGTACCCCCGGGGGAGAAGCTCGGCAGGAACGGAAACTTTATCTGGATGTTAAATGCATAGTAGGGGTCTTCAAAGCTGGTCAGTCGTTGCTGCGCGCCCTCGTGTATCGATGCTGGATGGCGTCAGCCGTTACAAGGGGGTTCAATTCAATGGTATACTCTCCAAATATCCTCCTGCTTTGCCTGACCTCCTCGCTTACGAGTCCCGGGCGTTTGAGATTGGAAACACGCGTCCCTCGGCATTTTCGGGGCTTTGTTCCCACTCCGACTTCCCGTTTTGAGACAGTCAACCTTTGAGTATCAGACTTGAATGCAGCACTGGACAGTCAGCAAATGGAGTGCAGAAGCAGGGCAACTTGTGATTAGAGGTCAAGAAATACTCCATACATCGACAACAAATGACGCAGGAGAGCCCTTCACAACAATAAACCATAGGTGTATCAGACAGCTCTTCTTTCAAGCCAAGCACAAATCGACTGCCACCACCATATTCACCAAATTCAGCAACAAGCGTGCAAAATTTCCACCAAAACTAGACAAAATCAACAACGCCTCGAAACTCATCAACCAGATCCGGGTCGAATTCATTCAGCCAGCTCGGCTCATTTGCTGCCATGGCTCTCCGTTCCTCGCCAACTGTATCGTTGTGATTTTGTTTGACTTCCAATTTCGTCCCTTCCTGTAAATTGACTTCTTCAAGAGGCGCCGTCGAGTCTCCCTTTGGCTCTGCGATCGACTCCTCCCAGCTAGTGAGATTGTTTAGACCCAGATCATTAAAGATGCGCTCGTCTCCAAGATCATGAGCCTTCAGATGGTCTTGTGGATGCCTTGACGCTGACATGTACTCATCAGCCTCGTTGCCACGGGTTTCGTGATTTTGCCTCAACTGGGCCTCTCGACGCGAGGGTTTCGTTGTTCCTCCACGGTTAGGTTTGTCGTCAGTACGAGACGGCTCAATTTCTGAAACAACTGCGAATTCAGCGTCATGCTCATGGGTTTCCTCTTCGCGGCCCCGTACGGACGAGCCATTGCCCATTTTAGTGGTGTAGCCGTGACCCAGATCCAAATCCAAATCCTCAAAATCATCGTCTAGCAGGTCGTCAAAGAAGTATTTCCTCTTGAACTCATCTTTCTTGGTTTGACTTTGACCTTTTCGGCCAGATGAAGCCAGACTAGTCATCTGCATCGAGTTTTCTGAATCATAGCCGTCTCCGTCCTGGGTCAGGTCCATCAAGCCTTCTTCATCAATTTTAAAGCCACTCAAGTAAGCAAGATCCGGAGACGGATGGTGGTTCTTCCGGCTCAATGGAGACTTTGATCTCGACACAGATTGTAGAGAATTTGTCTCTGAGCGGCTTTCGCTCGGTTTCGTACGCTTTACAGGAGGCTTGAACTTGGGTTGACCTGGTCTTCTGTCAATGGATGCCTCGTCGTTCTCCTCATCATCATAGGCTTTCCTCTTGTTGTTGGCTCCACGCTTTTTGGGAGGGTTCTTGTTGCCAATGCGACAACATGCATGGCCACAGTCACGGTCGCCCAGCTCTTTTGGGCCTCCGAAATGCGAGCATGGATGACCGCACTTGTACCGTCCATTGGGAAGTCTGACAACTGTTGGTTCAATGCAAGGCTCGGGTCCCTTTGATTGCGGTTTCTTCTTCGTCCTTTCGATCTTGCTTGACTTCTCATCCACCTTGTGCGTTTGCTCTGCGACACTACCTGTCTGATGTAATATCGCAAACAGATCTTCGTCCGTAGCAAACTCATCGTCGATGTCTTTAGCTGTGCCGACATTTGGTGCGTTGTCAATCAAGCTCAATAGATCCTCATCATCGACTTCGCTATCAGTTTTCGAGTGGCTGAGATCCTCTTCTTGCCTCAATTCGCACTGGCTAGTCCATGACAGGGCATCGCGAGGCTTTGGTGGAAATACAGACGCTGGCATGCCATGCTCAATCTCTGCTGAAACAAAAGTGCCAACAATTTCCTCGCATGCAAAGTTACATTGAAGTATCTCCTCGGGCTCACTGGGCGACCACGTGAACTGAATCTGGAAACTGGTTCCATTTTTGTCCTTGAAGGTTTTGAGCGAATCACGCCAAAAGTATGCAGGGAAACCACTTGTCGTCACTGCCATGAATGTGACAATTGGCATCCTTCCAAGCCAGTCTCCCTTTTTATGCGCAAAGGAAAGAATAGCATCGATGTGCAGTAGTGGCGTCCCTTTGACATCGGTGCTCTTGTCTTTGATTCTGACATTGACCCCCAGTCTGGGGAAGGTGGCCAGCGCATCGATGATCTTTTTGCCAAATGGTGGATTTCTACTGGCAATTCTTTCGATGGTACCAGAATCTGTACTCACGAGACGCGCTACAGTCCTGATATTGTTCGAAACAAATTTGCGCATAAGAACTGGCCCAACCTGTGGAACTTGCAAGAGCTGCATCGCTTTGCCCTCCCAAGCTTTGGCAGCCATGGACCTCGCAAGCTCCAAAGCTGTCCAGCAAGCCTTGCCGTCAAGGTCCACCCCTTTGCACTCAATCACTGCGCGAATGAGTCTGTGCATCACTTCCAAGACTTGTCTCGCTTCGCTGCGAAGGCGTTGCCTCTCTAAACCATTGACCTTGACCTCAACGTGGCCCAGCTCCATTTGTATCAGCAGGGATACCTTGTGAGCCATTGTACTCACGGTGCCATTGACTGGGTACATAATGAAGTGGTCACTATTGATGTGTCGGAAAATGTCCTTCTCGTTAGCCTGCCAGCGGCAATCGCCAAACTCATCAGTCTCGGATAACGCATTTAACTGACATAGTTAGCGAGTGCCTGTAGATCAAATGTGTTGAGGACTTACCAGATCTTGCGTGCTGGCGCCGTGAGGAATGGCCATGATCTGCTTCATTGTCTCAAATCGGATCATATACTTGGACATGGCACGACCATAGTCGGTAGAGCGAAAACCTGCAGAGTCGCCTCCAAGCAAACGAGCTTCGAGTAACCTGGAGATGGTCAAGTCACAAATTTTCTGCAGTAGATTTTCGGCTGAGACAAAATGGGATCCTTCGGTCAGTGTATTATAATACTTGGGATTTTGACGCAGTCTGACACTGAGAAAGGTTTTCTGAAGCCAGTCTCTCGCTTCCTTCGCATCCTTGAATGTTTCTAGGCTGACTTCGGAGTTGAAGTGCTCAATCAGATTCTTGTGAAGCGTGCTCTCAAGGACCTGCTGACCGGATCCGAGCTCTTCATATCGTTTCTTGTTGCGCGTCCTGGTGAGAATAATCGCCAGAGCACTGTCTTCGAATTGAGGTCGGCCAGCTCGCCCCAGCATCTGCATGACTTCCAGGTCGCTGTATTCGCATATTTGGCCATCTTGATAACACACAGTTCCTTTCAGCAGGACTGTGTGGCATGGAAGATTGACACCAAGCGCAAGCGTAGAAGTACAGCAAATGACGCTGAGGTTTCCCTGCTCAAACGCCTCGTGGACGGCCCTTCTATCATCCGCATCAAGTCCCGCATGATGAAAAGCGACACCGTACTGAACAAGATCCTGGAGATTCGCATCGACCACGACCACTTTGGTTCTTGGCTCCGGCCAAAGCCGTGCTCTGGGCTCTCGTTGACTCCATTCCTTTGCCAGCTGCCTGGCAGCTTCATAGCAACTCTTGCGCGTCATGCAAAAGACCAGCAAGGGTTTGCGTTGAGAGTGCTTTTCAATGTATTTCCACAACTGGGTGTTCAGAACATTGTCGAATGGATGATCGCCCAATTTGGACTCGATTCCATACACTTTTTTCTCCAACCTGACCGGTCGGAATTCTTCTCCGAAAACCTCGCGACTAGCCGATAAATGAGAATCGACTCTTGTCTTGCCCAGCCAGGCAGCCACGTCCGCTGAATTTGGAATTGTTGCGCTCAGTGCAACAAATCGGATCTTGGAACCATATGTCTTCATGCGGGACACGACAACCTCGAGCGTTGCACCGCGCGATTCTTTCAGAATGTGAACTTCGTCAATGAGCAATAAACCCACAAGATCGAGGAGCTTGCGGTGATCAGCCCAGCTTCGAGTGACAGAGTCCCACTTCTCTGGCGTGGTGACAATAATCTTGGCTTCTCGCACATTTCTCATTTCCGCGCGCGACGTGTCACCCGTAAGCTCAGACACCGGCATGGCCAAGAGGCCGAAAGTCTTCCGCCATTGTGTGGCCTTTTCCTTGCACAAAGCCTTGGTAGGTGCGAGATAGACGACTTTGATATTCTCGCTGTCTTTCAGACTGGCAAGTCTGCAAATTGCGAGCTCCAGGAGAGCAGTTTTCCCGCTCCCAGTTGGTGCCGAAATAACCACATTGTCATCGGTCTTGTAGATGGTCTCGAAGCATTTGGATTGTACAGCATTGAGCAGCTCGTACGGGAAGACTGTGCTGAATCTGTCAGGAATGAACTGTTTGGGATTGACAAGGCGTATACCACTCGCGGTAGGTGGAGAAGTGCGAGTCTGTTTGAGCGGATGAGAAATTAGAGGATCCAATGTCTGCACTGGCCGTTTCTCTCGTTCCTGATTTGGCTTTGGGAACAGTTGTCGTTCGGCACGTATGCTCTGTATCTCATTGGAATCTTGTAGACTGACAATTGGCTGGACTCGGACTCCTTCAAGTTTATCTCCCAATAATTTGTTGTAATTTGGCTGGGTCCGGCTCGTCTGGTATTGGCGTTTTTCTTCTAGTTGCACCGAAACCGGTGAGTCTAGGAAAGGACCGTTCACAAAGGATGCATCATCAAGATTATCGTCCCGTCTATGGAGTCGTCCTGCCGATACATTCCCGTCTGAAGTTGACTGAAAAGGGCCTCCGGCGGAGACATCGGAAGAGCTCCGCGGAAGTTCTAAGGACTCTAAGCGCTGTATTGGTCTGATTGGCGCGTTTGAGAAATACGTAGAAGTATAGCCCAAGACTCCAGCATCTTCGACGCGAGTGGTGGTGGTTCTTGCCGGCAAATGTGCACTTGGGAGATGTCTTTCTGCAGAGTCGAATGGCAAAATATGATGGTCATTGATGTCGATGAGATCTTCAAAGGAAAAATCATCCAAGTCACAATCGAGGATGAGCGGGTTCCTGTTACTATATAAATTGTTGGATAGAGAGGGCGAAGGACGCTGAAGAGGTTGTGTCAAAGACTGAGGAGATGGTGGCTTGTATATGCCTGTTTGCAATACACTGCCGTGATTCTCAGCTGCATGATCTGCTGGACAATGAAAAGGTTAGAATATAGAGGCATCATGATAGAAATTGGAATGAAAACTACCTCCGCGCAGGTTGACAATCTTCAAATTGGAATCTTTGATTAGAATTCCATTTCGACCCGGCGGCTCGGGAGCAGGTTGTGTGCCTCGGAAAGCAGAAAGGTCTGGCGAAGAGAATCGACTCGACATGAGATCAACGTTGCGTTGGCCGTGATTTCGTGATAGCAGATGATGGTCGTATCGTGCAGTGCCCCGCGGCATGCGCGTTTGATACAACGGTCTCGGATTCGAGAAAGGCACTTCAACTCGTAGGTCTGCCGAATCGACATTTGATCGCAAGGAAGAGGGGTCCACTGGCAGGCGCCAATTTTGCAGGGGCCTAACCGTGGAAGACGAGTATGGCGCAGCATTCGGACGGTTGTGTGGACCGAAGCCATGTTGAATAACACTGACTGATCCCAGTGGAGTCTCAGGCTGGGCTGGTGTCTCCCTAATTCTTGTGTCCTGATCGTGTGGTGATGGTCTCTGGAAGCCATCGCTCATAATCGAAGTTCGGGGGCCATGCCCGAATGTGCCAGGCGCCTTCGACCGTTTGGGGTCATAACGGAAGCTCTTGGAAGCCATGTTTGCACGCGCTTGTTCTATTGGTACTGTTCATACTCATAGTGTCAGCGTTCAGCCGCCAGGACGATTGATTATAGCCTTGAGACAAACCTGGTCTATTAAGCAGAAGCTCGACATGCCTTTCTCTCAATTGTTGAGATATCGCAGACCCCGGACACTCTTTGCGTGAAGTTGCAATATCAACAGACGTGCTCTTGGACGGCCATACACTGCGACATGGTGAACGAGAAGCCAAGATGGCTGGCAGAAGGCTTCGCAGACGTCGCAAACCTGATGTGCATCAGAGAAGTATGGGAAACCTGGTTGCTTCTTGGCCAGTCGAGCTGGATTTCCGGCAGAAGCTCGCAATTTTCTGCTAACTCAGAGGCGTTAATGTACTTCAATTTGGGAAACCATGAGCTCCGGCCTGCACCTTCTGCGCCTGACTTCTGCGAGTCCACCACCCCAAACGCTTAAATTGATACTGACAACTTCAGAGGAAGGGGCGTGATGGCTAGCCACTTAGGAAGCAGCTACTGAATGGCAAGGCCAGGTATGCAAGTACCCAACGCGCGGGTTTCCTTTTTGGCTGAGATTCCAGAAAGTGGTGATATTTCTGAACAAAATTGAAATTTGCGGCGTTTCCTGCCGACGTCAAGGTATCCGGAGCCCTGAGCGCAAGCATTAGCAGATTCACATCCTACACGTACACGCTGAAAAGTTTCTAGACAAGCTACGTGACGATGTGTCAAGGATTAATAAAGCATAAATATGGTTAATATTGTACAAACTATACATTTTCCGTGGCCTGATTTTGGCAATCTCGCTTCCTTGCATCTGCTAGCACGAGACTGCCATTCCGAATACTAGTCTCAGTGTTTCATTTTATGGGCAGTGACTTGACGCCAGTATAATGGTCCCAACTCCGGATGTTTAATGCGTACAGATCGTGGTCCCCTTCGTAAATATAATTGGTAGTGTCGCGGTAAGGTAGTGGCTTCGTAACTTTGTCGAAGGCCTTATAGGCCAATAAGATGTCTCAACCGTCGATTAGGTCAAGTTGAAAAAGGCTTTATTTGAACGTATTATATGTGGGCATTAGGCCCGATTGCTTGCGAAAATGATGGACATGCCACGCAAAGGCAGACTCAGTCGTCGCGCGATTTGCCCCTACTCGAATTCGCGCGTGCGTGGTAAAACGATGGAGTCGTGGGTCTTGACGTGGATAGACCAAGCGAATTTGCAGAATCCAGAGGGTTCAGTAGCCGCGCTCCGTCAGGCGTCTGGTTCTTTGGCGTTGATGCGATGACAGTCTTTTCGAAGCTGACGATACTGATTGGCGGCGGCCGGCCTCGTTTGCGATCGGGCCCGCTGTACAGCCAGGTTGAGAATAGCACCAGCAGAGTGCCGACAATGAACTATACATACAGTCAGTATCCATGAAGGTGTAGTCAGAGGACAATTTGCCACTGCTCAAATAGCAAACACATCGAGAGACAAAACGGCACAGAAAACTAACCGTGGAAGACACCTCGAAGCCAAAGAACCACAGGCTAAAGATGAAGCTGATGACAATGCTAATGCTGGTCGCGAAGTTCTTGGCGATGTTATCGGCATAGTTGATGCACAAGCTGGTGAGCACACCACCAATTGCCTGGAAGACGATGGAAGTCCACACCACGCTGTTGTAACCTTGGAAGAACCCATACTGAGCAATTTCCTCGCCGTCCTTTAGAACGACTCCAAAGATCAAGGCTGGAAACAGGCTATAGAAGGACAGCTGGATGTTCCTGGTCCACACGCTGACTGGGTTCACGGATTCCTTCAGGACCTTCTCAAAGTATACTCCAGTCAGACCAGATATGCCTGCAGCGACCAAGACGGCTGCCAGACCGAGTGAGTAATTCATCTTTGGATCAGGGTTCATGTCGGCATCGATGCCCTCATATGTCGCCGAGCGCTTGGCTATAGTCGCAACAGCCTCGTTCAGGCCCTGGACGGCTCTTCGAGTAAGTTCGTGTGCGACATTCGCGGCGCCGTCTGCAGCATGTCCGAGCTCGTGCATGGACCGAGGGAACCAGTGGTCACTCGTGTCGTGGATAACGAGGGAAGGGCTGCTGCTAGAGCCCGAAGGCAAGCATACAATGCCCACACCCAAGGTCAAGAGGATGACTGAAGCCCAGCGCTTGGCACTCAGGCTGCGGCCGAGTAGGAGCACACTGAAGACAGCCGTGGTGAGAATCTGCGAGGAGAAATCGTCAGCCATGATGTTACCGGACCGAAACTGCCGTAGGTCTCGGGCATGGTGGATGCGCGAACTCGCCTTGAGCTGATAGAGCACCTGAAAATGCACCGGGTCCAGGTTGCCTAGAGCAACATATTGCAAGGTATTTTCGAGAGTGTACAGCGTCGCAGGTATCGCCAACTTCCAGCCATCTCCGCTAAAGACGGATCGATATATCTGCTCGAAGAGGACAGTGGCTGGCGTCTGGGGCGCAAGGTTTCTCGAGACCTCGTAGATCGCAAAGGTAGTCGCCAGGGCAAGCTTGAGTACTTCGTTGAGCAAAACGGCCGTGCTTGTGAAATATCGGTGTCCGCTGGTCGGCGGCATGATTCGACTGTAATGCATGATCTAGGAAGCAATGTCATCGTCAGCAAACCATTCGGTGGGATTCGCAGTGTCGCGGGATCGTGGGCTGCGCTCGTGCAGTTTGCGCTTTACGGATTACGGGCTCGACAGCGTACGAGGATCAGGGCCGAGTTTTGGAAAGTCAACTGCGCGCAGGTACGGTTAGTCGATGGTTCCGAAGATGCATTGCGAACACGCACAGAGGCGCTTGTTGATGGGGCAGCATACTGTGATGAGCGATGCTTGCTTCATGGGCAGCCCAAAGACTGTCGGACCTCCAGCCATGGCACCTTTCGGCGCGGGCGCATCGAGCAGAGCCATGGTGCTGCTGCTGACAGCGTATCGTGTGGGAGTTGCACCAGTCGGGGAAGCTACAGTGTGATCGATTCCGACATGTAGTCGCGTCGAAGGAGAGTTCTGGTGCTTGTCGGCCAAGCACGTGCCAGAGAGCAAATGTGTGCAGGTGAGGAAGTGAAAGGAAGCAAGGTTGGGGTCATTGATTGTGTCACAGCCAGGCCTGAAGTTCCCTTGGCTCCAGGCAGTCCAGCGTACCTTTGTGGCGAGCCCATGCTTATGCTGGCAGGGTTCCAGGTTTTAGCGCCTCTGCCCAGCTACAGCTGAGTGAGTTCCTTGACCAAAGTCCAAGACCATCTCGATTGTGCTTCAGCCCCCAATCTGTTAGTGTCAGTATTATGTTCTCTCCCAAAACAAGTAGGCAGCACAGATGGAAGGCTTGCATTGTCAAGCTGAGTCTTACCGGAAACCCAAGCATGCTATCATCTATGTCATGAAGAGTCAGTCTCCTGGGGCTCTGACACACCAGATGGACAGCCAGCGGATCGGTGCTCGTACTCAAAGACAGAAACGGACTGGGTACGAGAACACTCTTCTCCATCCTTCCACGGCCGTTTCTGGGTAGGTCGCATGTTAATAAGACATCCAGACAATCCTTCAGTGCATTGATCAGGAAACGTGCTGCAATAGTCTAGACATACTTGCAGTCTGATTGGCATCATCCTTTGAACTCGGAACAATATCTCATTGACGCAGTACCTGCGGTACCTAGGTATCTAGTTACTCTGCAATGCAACCCTCGTCAGGCACCTCGATGCTGTGGCCGTATTCGATATAGCCCCCGTTCCGCTGCCTTGGGTCAGCCTTTCATGCAGGTAATTTGTCGGGCAGGCCCAAGTGAGTGCTGGAAACGCTACCGTCCATGCTTTACGCAGGAGACGGTGGTAAATTCCACTCGAAATAGTTATTGGTCGAGACATTGTCACAACAAGCCCATGGCACAACAGATGAGACCCAAGGCCGGGGCCTTTCCCAGTCCCGAATCTGAGGTTGCCGAGCAGTTGGCGATTTTGAAGCGATCACGGTCACTGTTCGAGACCGTCGACACTCACCTTGTATCCGGCCTCAGATGAGCTGCCGCCAACGAGGCCCCTCCACTACAACCTCGGTATCACCTAGGTAGTCTCTGGTTCGACAATCGCTTTGCAAAAACCGGGTGACAACATTGTTTCTGCTCGGGTTGCGCGTTACTTGTCTGTGACTGCTTGCTTGTCCTGACACAAATATCAAGCCCTCCCAGCCTCCGCGCCGTTTCAATATGCACAAGCGAGTCCACCAAGCGATTGCGTCATGGTCAGATCGCGCTCTTCAGAATGCATACATAGCACTACAGATGGATGATACCAAAAATAGTCCGTGGGTGGGTGGCCGTGAACCAACGCATATGCACACACTCTTCAGACCAAAACCCCCCACAAATGGCGCTACGCCATCTGATAAACATTCACAACTCTCAGGATCCAGTACTCTCAACATCAAATGAAACAGTTCCGCTTGTGGGTATGAGGGGGCATCCGGTATGTGTTTGCTCCTGTTGCACAGAGTCGCTCTCGAAACAAACCGATGGCTGGGTTCCGACTCTTGGACCTCGGTATCTGCGGCCCTGCGCCAAGTGCAACTCTACCAGTTCGCGATCGTAATCAATTGTTTTTCAACAATGCAAAGGTCAGATACTTTATGCATCATTTTCCAAAACAAAATTAATGGTCTACCGATGTACACAAGAAAAGAAAGGGGAGGGAAAAAATAGTACTTGTATAGATAAAACAAAACATACAACACCGGGTATTCGCTAATGGTCACCCACTTAACTACTAATCCGGCCCTTAGTGGCTTATTTAGGGGAGAGCGGACGGGATCCCAAGTTTTCCACTAGGTATGGTCGTATGTGCTTGAACAGTTGTCTTTTGTGCTTATATCCTGTTGATGTCAAGATTTTCTTCATCCAACTGACATTGCCAGTCACGGCGGTGCCCACAACGATGAGTTCGGCGATGGATGCATATCTAGCCACGAAAGTCTCATATACTATACTCTCACATTAAAGGTATGATGATCATTGCTGACACAACCTTGTACTGCTTCGGACTGGTTGCCGTGGAGCTGTATCTGAGTATCTGATTGAAGTAATGAAGCTCAAGGCTCAAAGCACAATATTGCATACATCAAATTGGTTCGCGAAATTCTTGCGATAAGAGGCATGCTTACAATCGGAATCACTGCAGTATGTGACCTGGAAGTCTGGCTATCTCGGTCTGTCCAAATCACAGACTCGAAGTGTGGGTGGGCAGCTCAGGGTTCTCAATGGACAACATCCTCTCAGCTGCAGTACTCATCTTGGCATCTGCTGGGTATCATGCTTTGGTCTGATAACATCGATCAAGCCCCGATCTAGAGTCTCGTTCATCTTCCCTGATATCCATCATGTCGTATCGTTTAATCGTCCTCACACAACTCATAGCCATTCAACGTTCCAAGATTGTTCACAAATAATTATGTATGCCGAGAGAAGTCTCCACAAATAAGCAAGCCCTGGCCGATGGGGATCGGCAGAATGCGACGTCAATATCCCAAACCCTGGCAGTGGCACACCTTGCGCAGCTCGCCATCTCAAGCCACATCAACGTAAGCCTGCATCGCGATTACATCACAGCCACCAGCAAAGGCTCTCTTTTGCCTGTTTTCCTGTTATCGCGCCGCTCATTCTCTCACTTGTGATGTGTGTGTGTGTGTGTGTGTGTGTGTGTGTGTGTGTGTGTGTGTGTGTGTGTGTGTGTGGCGCAATCTGCTTGCCGTTTGTATATATGAGCCGCGACCTTCGCTGTTGAAAACATCAATATTCTGTTTGATTTGTATCTACTTGCAACAACATCATACATCTATATCTGCTACATCACCCTAAACCAACTTAATTCCAACATATACTTAATTCCAATATATACAAAGCCATCAACATGCCTTTGACCAGCAACAACAACCAAAAGTCCGGCACCGAGTCCATCACTGACGGTGTCAGCGGCATCGCCAAGACGGGCACAGGAAGTGAGTATCCATTCTCTGCACGGCTCGACGCCATACTATGCACCAGGACATAGAATCCTATGCATGAATTTTTGGACGTTGGAACGCACCAGAAAGAGGGAGTACCGCTCTGTTAACACACAATTCTTACTTCTTCTAGTCCTCGGCAACACCCTCTCCGGTGTGACCAACACCGTCGGCGGTGCGGTAGGCGGTGCCTCGCGCGGACTTGGCGAGACAGTCAATGGCGTGACAGGTCAGGCGGGCAAGCCGCTTGGTGATGGTGTGGCCAACATTGGCACCTCACTCGAGAGCACGGGGCAGGATGTTGGAAAGGCGTCGCGCGACGCCGGCCAGTGGAACACCAACTAAGGAGGTGAACACATTGTAATTGATTTGTTGTTTCTGGCACAGCTTGTGTGCAAATACCCATGCCATTGTGGATAATAATACAGAGGAATGAAAGACTGGATTACCGTATACTTCAGGACGATTTGCAACCATGACCGCTCAAAATTAATTTGAAGACGTTTTGTTGAGTTGGGTCCGCGAGGCTATTTAGCGTTGGTGCCGCGAGCTGTGAAGTGACCTCTCGATAACTGCAACGGATCAACCAACAGGATCATGATGACACTTCTCAGAGACAATTAGAGGCACATCAGGTTATCACACCGAAATGCTTCTGAGTAACATGTAGCTAACCTCAAAAAAAATCAATATGCCACTGTGATCTATATGCAAGTGCATACACGAACGGACACCCTAGACTCTTGATACTAGGACTGTATAACTGCAATATGGCCATCTCTCTTGTTATTGATACTTGCTAATCAGCATTATTTCCCACGAATCGCAACACAACATGGGATGCATCATTGTGCGATAGCTCATGGCAATCATTGGCGTCATGACATGGTCCTGAGCTCCTGAAATGCACAAAGATAGGCTGGGCTGCGGCCTTGGTCTGTACCCTATGCATGAACAGCAGCTGGTGCAGGTACCTACATTCCCCATTCTTGAAGTTGAAATTGTCAACAGCAATAACTACATGCAGTACTTGGTGTACAAATGGTCGTACAGGAAGTGGACGACAACAGGCTGTTGAGATTGAAGCTCTCAAGGGTGCTCATGCTTCCATCATGAGCCAAGAGCCTGCATCCAATCAGTGAAGGGCAACAGGCCGAAAAGGGGAAGTGGAGACAAGGCTGTGCGCTGCTGCGGGGCAGCTCCAATTGTTGAATATGATAGCTGGGAACAAGAAAAGAGACATGTTTTTGATGAGACATGTTGTGATAGTTGCAATCTGAGATTCTCCGTACCCAAGGTGAAACATTGCGCATGTGTATGTAGTGTAGCAGTTCTTGTTGTTGAAGCAAGACCAAATCATCAGAAAAAGAAACTGTCAAGCTGACAGACTCTGCGCAGGTTGTTGTCCGCCTTTCACTTCTTGATGCGCGTCACCTCAATCGCGTCCTGATCACAAAGTCAATCAGCATATCAACAAAATCAAGAGATTGGAGAAAATTAATTACTTCAAGTTCTCCTGGAACAATCAGTACTTCAACACCATGGCTATGGTACCGAGGATGCGCCCGGACATATTTAACATAGTCTGGCGCGCCAGGCCGAACGACATTGTCCGCAAGCACCAACGCCCCAGCCTTAAGCAAGCCCAGCTCCTCATCCACGACTTTCACTTCCCACTCGTACAGACTCTCCACATGGTCTAGGAACAGCACATCGATGCCGTGTTCCTTTGACAACTTTCCATCATCCTTGAGGCGACGAAGACTCTCATCCGCGGACCCCACCACAATCTTTACCGTGTCCGACAACTCAGCGAGTTCGATAATCTTGACGGCAACATCTGCGTATTCCTGTTTTAATTCGAGGCTATACACGACAACAGGAGTTGGTCCCTCGCCATCTCCATTTTTGGCCTACGCGCGCTTCATGGCCGTCGTAAAGAGAATAGCAGAATAGCCAATGTACCCGCCGAGCTCAACGAGCACGCGCGGTGCCGCAGCGGCAACGATGCCCGTCAGAACACGCTCCTTGTATACTCCCACACTGATGAGGAAGTCCTCTTGGGCAGCGAACTCGTCCATGAGGCGAAGGATCCTGGTCGGATTGCCGCGCGCTTCAGCGATGGAAGAGTGAGATTCAATGTATGCAAGCACGCGTGCCTCGCGGCCGTCTCCCTCCTGGTGACCAGTCAAACAGGACTTTGTCAACTTGTTTGTTTTGCACATGTCCTGTTGAGAGACAGAGAGGAAGGAGGTGGTCCATCAGAATGGTAGAAGACGAGATTATGCACGAGAGTGATGACTTGGAAGGCTGGCCTTGAAAGAAAAAAGAAAATGGCGTGGATCATACATACCTCAACATAGTCCGCATCACTCATCTTCTTGAGAGAAGGATACTTGTCCATGATGGCGGCTGTCATTGTGCTTAATCATGAGAGGTTGGTATATCTTTGGAAAGCAGAGTATACTAGATGAACTGGGCTTTCGTGGCGACCGCCCTCCATATTAATTACCAGAAGCAACCACTGGCTTCAGCTTGCAAAGTGGTAATTCTCCTGAAAGTTATCCTGTTAACATCATCTGGCTAATATTGCGCACCATTGCAAGCCTGGGATCACAGCGAGTACGATCAGAATTTGCTACTTCCGCTGCTAGCAAAATATTCTCTTCATCAAATCGTGCTTTGTGCAAAGCTTCTCACTGCGACATATCTGCATAGATCCAGACCAGAGACAGTCAGACTGAGGATATCCTCCTGGAAGACTTTGCCTTGACTGTTCTGCAGATATTGTAGTCATTATTCAGCATTCGTCTTGTGTGTGTGTGTGTGTGAGTGAGTGAGTGAGTGAATGGTTTGCAATAGTCGCTGGTTTGAATAATTCGTCTATTGGAATGGAAGATTATTATGGGTTTTGATTTCATAAAGGTACATGATCTCTTGTGATATATGCATGAATAAGTTGCTATAGTCTTCCAGACTTGGATAAACTCGGCCTCTTGTCTTTTTCATCGACCTATTCACACTAATCTTCATCATATGCCCTCAGAAACCAATCAGAAATCACTGTATCATTCCCAGGCACGATGAAGGTGCGAATCGATAAGGGGGTGTTGCCCTGGCGCACTGGCATGTACGTAAATATATAAACCTTAAATTTCATGAGCGATTCGAAGCATTAGATACATCTTCAAGAAAAGGAGAAAAGAAGATCCTGGCCACCACATCTCATGACTAGAGATTTTCAAGAAATTAATCACCCCCGGGTGATGTCCTGAAGTCACCCACCAACACCGAGTTGCATATATGATATGATGTAAAGGCACTCGGCTCCGACTACGAAGGGCGAGAAGCATCGTTTTCTGCTAATTAGCTAGTGAATCGAAGAGAAATATGCTTATATTCATCATGTTGGCCTATGGATTCGCGAATCAAGTAACCGCCCAGCAGCCGGAATCCTCACCAAGGAACCCCGATTCCTGCAGTGAATCGCTCCATGGCCTCTACATGCAAGTCACAAGTAAGATTTCCAGTACCATTGATGGCAAGTTACACGCAATTACCAGTCCAATCATCGGGTACACTTGGTCGTATCTTTGATTCAAGCCGGTCTCCTGGATTGATTCGTGCTGATTGTCGATTAATCAAGTGCACCATAATATAGCATCAGCAAGCTATGAAAGTCAGTTGCGACAATGAACTTTTCTTGTGCTTGGTGGATGAATACTATATCAACTTTTATAATCAAAGACTAGGCTGTCCTCTTATGTATTCGTTGTTTTTCCCTCTCTATGCCAACATTCTAGACCTCGACTCAGATCACAGCATCAGATGTCACCACAGGCCAAGTACCCGCGTATAATAACCGGTTGATCCCATATACGCAGCGCTCCATCATACATTTCCTTGGAGTCCCAGCATCACATGTATTTGACGTTTTTGAAACCACAGCATTTCGACAAATGACAGCACGGACATGCTTGGCAACCTGTCATTTTAAACAAGCATTCTTGCCAAGCACAGTCGTGCAGACAGACTAACATGTTATGGTAGCTCGTGTCGTTGGCCATGTCTTGAGTCATGCTGTCGTATATTGGCAGGCTGGTTACTCAGTTTTCACGACCGATCTGCATATCATGATGAGCCCTCCACTTGCTGAAATCCTTGGACAAGACGCAAGAGTGATGCGGCAAGTATGAATTGAAGGTCATGGGGCTGATCCTTCACAAATCGATGGTCCCGTCTCGCGCGCCCGAGGTATTTTTATTTCCTTTTTTTTTTTTTTTTTTTTCTTTGTCCTTTTCCCAACCCAGGTGTTCTTCTACGAAGCATCTCGAACAACAATTGTAGGCAGAGAAGAGCGAGGGTTCAAAGAAATCAGGTCAATGTGTTCTACAAGCATACTCTCGGACTTTTACCGGCGTTCAAGTCAGAACACGTTTCCTCTTGGACTTGAGCCGAGCGAGAGTATCGCCGAGAGCAGACATTGAAGTGTGTTGAGCCGAGGCATAGGCGGTGTATTCATAGCAGGCAGCATATTGAATCTGTAATCAAAACACAGCGACTCGCATGAGGCATTGTCCGAGGTCGATGGTCAAACAGGCGCAGAAGCGCTTCATGCCGTGCCGGGCTGGCGGGGCGGACCGACCCCGGAGCGGTGAGGGCGGAGGCCAGTATGCAAATCTCTTGTATACAGTGCTCTTACTCGGCGATGCCAGAACAGACGCTCGTGTGCCACAGAATTTTTCTTGTGTGCATGCGGAATAGCTTGCCAATTTCCCGTCTGTTTCGTGTTGTCTCGCGGCTTCGGTCGTTCGGACTTGGAGGGGCTCGAGAGGTCGTGAGCACGAGATTTGGCAGCTGTTGAGAGCGTTATCTCTCGAGAAGCAGTGTTACGGGAAGCGATTTGGCAAATCTCAAATTTTTATGACAGGCGAGAAGCAGGGAGTCGAGGTCCGGCGATGGCCAGGAAGTGCACAGCGGAGCCACGAGGGCAAGAAAAAAAAAGCCAAACTCCCAACTGGGCCAGGCCATGACTCTTGCTGGCCCCAGACCCGCAGTGACGGAACCTAGCCGAGCTCAAGGCACGGCGAGGACGGGTCCAGGTCGGTGGAGGAAGTCAAGGACGGAGTGCATTTGAGATCTCCGAGCGCCATGTCATTGCCGGACTCGCACTCCCCACGCGCCTCCAAGGCTGGAGAGACCCACGGCTGGGGCATCTCTAAGCCCCCGGCAGCGTGATTTGCCCCGATGCTGGACCGGTCAGGCGGCCAACCAGAAGGGCGAGCGAAGCACCCCACGATGGGGTGACACGTTTTGCGAGCATCGTGCCATGGGGAAAGGATGCAAAAGGCTCTTGGCTGGCTGGCTGGCTGGCTGGCTGGCTGGCTGGTCGTCTTTGCTGGCCGGTCACCTGACTTGGCTGGTGAAGGGAGATGCTTGGCAATAGCAACACTGGTGATAATAATAATGATGATGGGAATAATCTGGAGACTGGTGCAGTGTCGTGCCTGTCAGATCTTGTGTGGGAAAACGCACTTCCGCCCTGGTGGATCGTGGATCGTGGATCGTGGGGTGTTGTTGAATTGGTGTTGGGGTGCAAAGCGCAAAGTGCGAAAAAGTCGAAACATGACCAAGCGCGACGTCGATATAATGGCCTAGCCTGCCCTCCTTCCTTCCCTCTGCTGGGGCCTTTGGTTCTTTCCTTCTCTGGTCAACTGTCCAACCGTTCCTTCGCGAGTCTGCACCTTCCCAGTCTCCTGGTCGCGTGCTCCTTCCCCCAACAGACGAGGCAGCAGCCCTCTCTCGCCACCAAGAAATTCTCACCATTGCCGTACTGGCAAATCTGCACCCTCCAGCCTCAGCCTCAACCCCAACCCCAATCATCATCCACCCTCCACATTCCAGTCGGCAACCACAACCGCAGCCAAAGGATGCAAGTATCCGCCGAGAAAGCCACCACCAGTGCGGCTGACCCAGCGACCGACAATGACAGCTTTGTAGCCCACGTTGCCGAAGACAGCGCCCACGAGCAGCAGGCCCGCGATGGCTCGTCGCAAATAACAAAGTATCTTGGCCAGCATGGCCACCGCCTCAACATCCTGCAGATGGCTCTGATCGTCATGCCCTCCTATGTCTGCTTCGGCTACAATCAGGCAGGTCTCGGCGGTCTGCTCACCGAGGACAACTGGGTCAAGACGTTTCCCGAAATCGACACGGTCAACTCCACGGGCGCGGAAAAGAGTTCTAAGTCGACTCTGCAGGGCTTTGTCGTTGCCACCTTTGTCATTGGCGCCCTCATTGGCGCTCTCTCGTGCTCGTGGTCGGGCGACAAGTTTGGCCGTCGCAATGTCATCTTCTTTGGCGGCATCTGTACCTTGATTGGCACCATTCTGGAGGCCACGTCTTTTGGCCTGGCCCAGTTTATCGTCGGTCGTATCGTGCTCGGCTTTGGTATTGGACAGCTCAGCTCCATCGTCCCCGTCTGGCAGACCGAAACTGCCGGTGCTGCAAACCGGGGTCGACACGTTGTCATTGACGGCCTGTTCATCTGCCTGGGATACACCCTCGAGTCCTGGATCGACTTGGGCTTCTACGAATACAAGACTGGACCCATCACTTGGCGTCCGCCGATTGCCATTGCCTGCTTCTTCGCCATGATCATCATCGCCTCCATCTACTTTCTGCCAGAGTCGCCGCGTTGGCTGGTTCTCAAGGGCAGGGCCGAGGATGCTCGTGAGGTTATTTCAGCCTTCCGCGCAAAGCCAGGCAACTCGGTCGAAGTTCAGGCTGAGCTTTCTGGCATTGAGCTGTCTTTGGAAGAGGGTACTGGCCAGAAGGTCAAGGTTAGCGACATGCTATCCATGGGCGAGGACAAGCTTTTGTACCGATTCGGACTGTGTATGCTTCTGCAGTTCTTCCAACAGATGTCGTATGTTGTGGTCTGTCTCCTCTCTCGACGAATAGTCTTGCTAACACATCAACTGCTAGGGGCACAAACTTGATTTCAGTCTATGCGACAATCATCTTCCAGACCAATCTTGGTATGAGTTCAGAGAATGCTCGTGCTCTCACTGGAGGCGCCTTGACTTGGAAGTTCCTCTCGTCGTTCATCGCCTTCTTCACGATCGATCGCCTAGGCCGCCGCGCCGTCTTCATGATTTCGGGCACCGGTATGGCTTGCTGTATGGTTGCGCTGGCCGTGGCCACCTCCTTTGGCTCAGAGAACCACGCAGCGCAAATTGTTGCTGGTGTCTTTATTTACCTGTTCAACACGTTTGTGCCCATTGGCTTCCTTGGTGCCAACTTCCTGTACTGTACGGAAGTGGCACCTCTGCGTCTGCGCATGGCAATGTCATCGATTTCCACCGCCAACCACTGGCTCTGGTAAGTTTAAATCCCCAGCCCGAGTGTAAACCTAGGCTACAAGATCGCTAACACGCTCCAGGAACTTTGTCGTTGTCATGATTACACCTGTCGCTGTCGACACCATCGGATGGCAGTTTTACATTGTCTTTGCCTGCATCGGCGCTTGCATACCCATGAGCGTCTTTTTCCTCTACCCCGAAACAATGGGCCGCAACCTTGAAGAGATCGACCTTATGTTTAGGGACTCACCTTCCATCTGGTCAACAGTCCGATTTGCAAAGAGCCGGCCGGCCGGCATGCCCCAGGAGTTTATCCACGACAAGACGAAGCAAGAATCGGCTCACTGTGAATGACGTTTTACGGGTGATTTTGGTTTGGAGTTTGTGTTGCGGAAAATGGAATGAGGCGGAATCAGGTTATCAGCCCAATGTCATCGAGCGTTTTCGACCAAATTGTACATGCTATTATTGTTATTATCAATCCAGGCTCCGCCAAGCATTTTCAGCTCGGCATCGTGTTTGTCACGTCATTTTTGATGTGCTGGTCATGTTCTACACCTTGAATACTGCGATGATTTCCAATAGGCACGGCAACAAAAGAGAAGGAAGCAACAACAAAAACAAATAGACATTAACATTAGGCTATGCCCCGACGATCAATCGGCGACAACCCCGAGACGACGGATATTCTTTCAGGGTGAGGCAGTCCGCTTCCCGAAGAGCTGAGCGGACTCACCTCATCTAGTCCACCTTGGACTGCGTGTACATCAACGGCCAGATGATGCGGCCGCGTCACAAGCGGTGGAGGATGTTGGATCGGTAGTCTCTGGCTCTCGGCATCGCTATCGCTAACTTGAACCTCCGGCACAGAGGATCTAGATCCTCCCAGCGAATGCGCTTCAGTCGGACTCGGTAGCCAGTAGTCCAGACGGCCGTATGGGGTCAGATACGGATAGACGGGGCTTTCTGGCGGGTGTGGTGAGGATGTCCTCCTGAGATTGATGGACTGGCCATTCAAGCTGACTGGCGACTCGCGCACGATCGATTGCTGCGCCGATAGTGATGAGACTTCTTGGATGGGAGATACCTGGGCAGGGCGCCATTGTCCAGGCTGATATGGCAACAAATAGTGATGACTCACGTCATGTCCGGTGTACGAATTTCGCGATGGGTGCTGTCGGTTGGTGGTTGTGATGCTCACACTCGAACCTGAAGAGGAGAAGGAGCTCTGCCGTGTGAGATCGAGGGCTGGATTGGAGCTCAAGGGACCGCCGGGGCCGCTGGTTGGTTGGGGCCATTGCTGCATCCACGAGGGTGGTGGTGGCGGCATTGCTGCTGCACTCGATCTTGTCTCGCGGTTGCGAGGTCCGAGCTGTCTTTGTACAGCCAGCTTTGTTGAGGATGATGGCGGGTTCTGAGAGAGCGGAAGATTGAGCGCTTGTGGACGCATGTCACTGCTATACATGCTCGATGTGCGATATGCTCGTTTGCTTGCTCTTCCAGCCTCGTTGCCCGGCCCCAGCAACCCGCTGCCTCGTGCACTGTCTCTTGCTGAGTGCGGTACAAGGGCTGCCACCACGCTGGGAGGCTGAGGACGAGCAAAATCTGCTTGTGACACGACTGCCATTTCGGGTGTCGCACCAAAGTCTAAGGGTGAGTGGGTGTTGCCTGTCCGCCTGGTTTTTACGATGCGCTTCTGGCGCCGATGCAGGAGAATGACAGACAGGAGAATCAACAAGATGGCAAAAGGGATGCCAAGGCCTAGCGACAATTTGACTGCAAGAGCGCTGTCTGTGGATCGGCTGTGGCTGGACGAGGAAGAAGTTGACGAAGCGGTAGTGAAAGGTGGGTAGGTTGGCACGACAGTCTCTATGCCTGTGAGACTGAACGTGTGAATGAGTGTTGGAGAAGTCGAGATTGGAGAGGAAGCAGATGAAGAAGGTGTTTGGGTCGTCGTGGGCGGTAAGAAGGAGGCTGACGATGAGCTGCTTGCCGCTGTGCTGGACGGAGTGGACGAGCTGGACGTTGTTGATATCAGCGAAGACGAAGAAGACGTCGACACTACAGTACTCGAACTCGCGACCATGGCTGTGAAGGGATCGAGTATCGTGCCGATGAGCACAACGCTGGTATCTCTTTGGCCCAAGGCCCTTTGGGCGGCAGCAACGGCTGCTACATGTGCTGAAGGCTCGGCCAAGTTGTCTTGGTCAACGCTGCTGCTGCTTTTGCTTCTGGGCAAGTTGCAAGTTCCGGTGTGCTGCAGAGGAGGGCAAAGGCGCTCAGCGTTGGCGTTGCCCGATGAGCCACAACATGCAACTAGTGACCTGGCGCTTGCGCTTGTTGCGCCGTCTTGGTCTGACGAGTCTGAGAAACAAAATGGGTCAGTCAATTCATGCAAGTCACGGGTCACGCCGGCGTGTATAAATCGGTGGGTGATGTGATGAGTGAGTGTGTGGGTGTGTTGAATATATGAACAAGAGCAGGAGTGTGGGTCTTTGTTTCGCTTGGGCAACACACACAACACAAACACAAACACAAGCACAGAGACACGCTAAGTCAAACTAACCCAGGCAAACAATTTTTTCTTTGGCGGAGATTTGCCAGATGTGGTCTTGGTCTCCTCCTGCTCCATGCGGATATATGCAGGTATCCCCCGTTCTTATCAGCGCTGCTGCTGCTGGTGATGGTGTTGTTCCCCGCTGCTGCAGATGCAGGTGCGGATACCTCTGCGGACGTCCTGAGCGCAGTACAGGGTATTTTTTAATGTTTTCCTCTCCATTCTGGCCGCTGCGGCTGCACGGTGCTTTTTCATCAACAAGGCGACAAGCCAGCGTCTCCTGTGATGCCGCCGTCGAACCGGAAAAAGGCAGAGAGGAGATGGAGTGCGAAATTCTTGAGACTACGATGGAGTAGCGGAGCGCAGTACCCGCAGCACCACCCTCGTCTCTTTTGAGTTCGGCTTTGGTGGTGGTGGTGGTGGTGAGACCTGCATGCACGGCGAATCCCGGGTCGTGCTGATGCCCCGCGCTTACTCCTGCTGCTGCTGTCGCTCGCAAGACCTGTTGCAGTGAGTCTTCTATGAACATAACGAAGCCGAAGGAACAAAAATTGGAATGCAAAGGACGAGATGAGTGTCAGAATCGATCGTTTAAGGATGTTGTCTGATATCCTTGGTTCAGCCCATGTTAGTTATGTTGGTTTCTCCTTCGAATGGGTTGCAAAGTGTCGTCGTGCATCGAGCGCGGCAGTTCCTGTCTTTATTTCTGATCCAGCACACTGCAACTTCTCGCTGGACTTGCTGATGCGTCTGTGCAGATTTTTTGGGTTCTGTTGCTGTTCGCTCTTTCGATCGGCTCGGCAGTTGCTCGTGATTATTGTCTGTAATTATGGATAACAATACAAGCATTGATTGGGGTATTCATGAATTCTTGCCCATTGCCGTGTATTACCTGCCAGCACGTAAAGACAACGGATGGACCAAAAGAAGAATGGAAATAAAAAAGTAAAATTAAAACAAAATGAATGCGGAATACATGTCTTCTTTGGAAGATTTCAAAACCCCATCCAAAGAAACATAGAGATAAAAGGCAACTCCAAAAGAAAGAAAGAAGAAGAAGAAAAAAAAAGAGGAAGTGAGAACAGAGGAAAGGGTAGGACAAGGCAAAAGAACAAAAGCCCTAGCTCGACTGGAGGAAGAAACAGCAGCGAGAGAACAAAAGAAAAATGCAGAAACACGAAAAAGAAATGGGTAAAGGAGACGGAGAGGTGGAAAGGAGCCTACCAGGTGGCCGTCAAGATCTTAGGCTGGATAGAAGAGATGCGGGAATGCAAAACTCCCAACCTGCTACGTTATGGGGCCGTGTCGGCCGGGCCCATTGTGCTTGTACATCAGCATTGTACTGACACTGGTGACTAGATATCCTCGAAAACACCCATTTGAATCACGCTGGAGACCTCCGTCGATACTTGGACCGATGGCCAGCGAAACTGTTCGCTCCACGGCTGGTTCAGTTCTCACTCTGGTTCTTTGGCTCCATCACACACACACACGCATTGTTTCCACTGTTTCTTTTTGTTTCTGTTGTTTGCTCTAGGCTGTGGATCTTGGGGATCAGGAGGCCTAACCCCTGCCTCGTACTCAAAACAGTCGTATAGACAGGCTGGATGGATATCTTGGATGTCTCGCTAGGCAGAGTTGAGGAGGCTAGGCTAGGCTCCCATGGCCTTGAGAATGTTTGATTTCATGTGGCCAGAACTCATCAGGTAAAGGTAGATACAAACCACGAGAGAGGAAGAGAGAGAGAGATTTGGAAAAGAGGCCGTTGATGGTGACCTCATGCTGCTTGGCTGAAGTCGGACTCTGTATCGCATTGTAGACTCGGCGATGGAGGGGACCGGGCTATGAGGCCCTGCCAGGTGGGACCCAGCGCGGCCAGCCCTTGTCGGCCCAGAGTTCGTGTTTGTTGAGCAGCACTGTCAGTCCTTGATCTCCATGTTGTGCGGAATGGGTAATTGGGTCGGTAGCCTGGGTGCTTTATCACAGACAGCGTGTTCACATTGTACCTGCGCATAGAGTTTGCGGTTGACGCGATGCAATTGCTTCATTGAGTGAGCAATGTGTTCTTCTTGATTGCGACAAGAGAATTTACAGACCAGCGTATACTGCTGCACCGAATGGAGCATTCCGGGAATCTCTGTTACGACTGACTCTACTCAGCGCATTTGTCGTGCTTCAATATACGTTTTGACTTGACACAGTAGTTGCTATCTGTGTTGCAGAACCAGCATGGAAAACGGACCTGTCAGTCGATGAACAAAGCCAAGTTTCAACATTCCTATCCTTTTTTTTTTTTTGATTGAAGTGCCAGTGCGGTCTTCAGGTCGCAGCACACTGCATCTGCAATGCGCGTCTGCAATCTGTAATAGTTTCTTGCACAGAGCGAATTGAACACATCGTCTTGCGCTTGCGCTTACCACGCCCTCCAAAAAAAATAAAAAATTCTCACAGACGGACCTTCACCAATACCAAACACCCATGCACGTTGATAACTACATGACCTACGTACGTACTTCGCAACAGACCAGGCCAGGAAGAAGGGGACTGAGGGTGCAAGCAACCCCCGGGGCCCGACCTAGGTCAGGCCAGGCCACGACAAAAGACAACTTGTCACACAAGACAGAACAGGGCTGGCATTGCCGGGCTCCCAGGGTACACGTGAGTAGGCCCCCCCCCCAACCAAAAGCAGAGGCTGCTACAGAGTACTTGTTGCGCAGCAGGCTGTCGCGTCGGAACGGAGGGTTGACTGGAGCGGCTTGGTGTGTGTGTGTGTGTTTCAGAAGGCCCGATTGAGTAAGTGAATAATAGTGAGATGGAGTGAGCATGGGCCGTGGAGTGGTGAGATTGAGGTTACATTGATGGGCTTACTCTTTGATGTGCAAGCTACTACTATAGTAGTAGTCGGTACTCTGCTAGTGAACACTGTGTCCCAGTCCACTTATACATGGGAATGCCACAGGACGCGGAAGAAATCAGGAATTTTGTTGTTGTTGATGGCCATGTAAGCTCCTTTCCTTGCGTCCGTGTCGTTGGAGGGTCGTTGGTATATCAATGCCGACACGTAAAGCCATGCAAAACGATGCATCCAAGATATTCTCGTGAATCGGTGCTTGCTTTGGCATCCATGGCACAGATAGGTTGATATCGATGATAGCAAGTCCAGAGACCTAATACTGTTTGATAAGAAGTGTCTAGAGGTTCGAATGATTCAACAGTACTTGTGCCAACAACAAACTTAAACTACCACGAGCCCGAGAGCGATTTCGCGCAACAAAACAATACACACATTCATATCATGACCAGCAGCCTACAGTGAACCACCTATGCAATATGCAGTATGCAAATGCGCTGCGCTGCCCTGCACGGCGCTGCGCCAAAGTCATCCAGAACCCTCTCAGTGCCGGCGACGCCCTCAGCCAAGGGCCTCCTCCAAGCCCAATTCCAACCCACCTCGAGTCCACGCACTGCAGAGTGAACAGGAAAACCTCAAGCACGTAGACCGTGCATGCATTACCAATACCACGCATGTCCACACCACCCAGACGAACAAGTGGCCCAGTGTGAGATGATGACCACATTGCAGCCACTCAGCCAGGCTACATACATTGCATAATAGCCTAGGTAGCCCCGTCTCACGCCCAAGCTCACGCCCAGCTTCGGACGAAGCCCAAGTTGACATGTCTGGTTGAACAATGCGGGCAGCGTGTGCCAACGCACACGATCACGTTGTTTCCTCCTCGTTCGGACCACAAGGTGGATAGATTAGCCACATAGTGGTTTAGTATTAGTGAGATTACTGGAGATCTGTCCGCATGTGTCTCCTCCCTACAACAACCCAAAGAAACCCAAATTCTTTCCCTTTTGCGCCGATTCTGTGTTGTCAAATAGGTATTATGCAATGAGTATAAATGTCGAAAAATGAAACGCCAAATAATGCCCGCGCACCACAACGCCACACAAGATGATGTCACTCATCACATACAAGCCGCCATCATAGAATCCTCCAACGTAGACGAGTAGACGCCAGTAGATGTGTGGAGCTTATGGTAGCCAAAATCTCACCACCACCATCATCATGAATCTTCACCGCCAGATGGACGCTCGCTGCTATCCGCCGCAGGATCTTCCCTCCCCTTGTTTGCCGCCCTCAACGCCTCATTTCTCATGGCCCGCAACTCTTCAGCAAGCTTTTGCTCCAGCTTCTCCAGCACCCACTCGGCCTCTTCCTGGGAGCCCATGAGGGGTGAACGTGAGCCGACCCAACTCCATTGCAGGTGATCGGGGTCTTCCTGCTCTGACTCGTCTATGTCGTCGTGATGGTTGCCTTCAGACGTAGGGGAGCCATTTCCCCTGGTTTTCTTGCTATTGCGAGACTTGCGACTATGCTTCTTGGGCATGGGCTTCTTGTGCGACATGGAATTCGACTCGTCTTCGCCAATAAGCTTGAGGAACCATGCCCACTCTTCAAACGAGTATTTTCGAGGCGGGTGGGATTTGAGGTGTTGCGTGACGTCTGAAATTTCGTCAATCAACATGATTGTCAAGTCGTTGCGATCAGCGGGGACCGATTTGGGCAAGTCGTTGCCAGTTCGTGGCATCGAGAGTGCGCGCTTCGGGAACTGGGTATCCATTGGCGAATTCTTGTTGGATTTCCTGCCGCGAGGAGAGGATGAATTCTTATTTGTTTCGAGTCGGAGCGAGTTCACGCGGGACTTGCGAGTCGAGGCGGAGGGTGATTCGGCTGGCTCTTGGAATGAAAGGTGGGTGCTTTCGTCATTCTGCTTGGCGGAGAGCGGTCGAGCGTTGGATGGCGTGCGTGTTGAGGCTTCGGTGAGCTGGCCGTCGCGTCCGAGTGAGGCAGGGCTCTTCTCAGCGTCCCTGTTGTCTCCTCTCATCTCGGGTGCGTTCAAGCTTCTTTCAGCAGCAAGACCGTGGACTGCCCTCTGCAAATTCGAGGTCGACTTCAGCGGCTGACGAGCACCTTGTTGGGCAATCAGCTTTTCCTCGTTGATTTCTTCATCGTCGATATCACGGTACAGATGGTTGCTGGAGTCACCCAGAAATCCGGGTGGCTGCTCTTCCACTTCGCTGTCGTCGCCAAACACGGTCCCCATTGAGATGGCCCTGGCCACCAGCTTCAGCTCTTTGCCAATACCTCCTTCATTTGGCAGCACTGTGATGGTTCCCAGCCAGTCTGTCCATTCCCGAATGAGCTTGACAATGGTGTCACCAGCGTTGGAAATGAGAACAGTCATGGTCGGCAACGCCATGAGGGACCAAAAGACGAAAAAGGACTTGCCGGCGGGGCTGACGGGCGTGATGTCTCCATAACCAATGGTGGTCAAAGAGACAAAGGCAAAGTAAAATCCAGTAAAGTAGCTCCATTCCTGGTATTTGATTTCGCACTGCTGGAAGATGGCAGCGCCAACCAGCCACAAGATGAGCCAGACTATGGTTGAAACGCCCATGGCCATCCACCGCCGGCTGCGCTCCGAGCGGGCCTGGATCTTGCGCATGAGTTCAAACTCCTTTTGGCGGCGCTCGAGTTCTGTCAGGCCGCCGCTAGTTGTGCGACTGCGCGTGTCAGAAATGTTGTCCTTGTTGTAATGCTCGTCCGTCACCGGCGTCAGTATATCGTCTTTGCCACGGCGAATCATGCGCTTGAGGGCGTGCTTGCGGTTCTTTTCCAGCATGCGCGCACTCAGCTGCCGACGGCCACGTTCCAGAACCAAGCTGCGGATAGAACCGACCACTAGACCGAGACTGATGATGCCAATCAGCGCATAAGGCATCAGGAGCGCGCGTCCGAGCGGGGTTTCGCAGTAGAAATCGCCAAAGCCGACGGTGAACAAGGTGACGTCGGCCCAGTACACGCCGTCCAGGTAGGCCCAGCCTTCGATTCTGGAAAAGACGAGGGCGCCCACGAGCAGATAGACCAGGAACATGATGGTCTGCAGCATCAGGGTGCGCTGGCTCGTGGTAAGCTGAAAGTCCTTGGAATAGTAACCCTTGGTGGCGCCGTAGAGAGTCACGACCATGAGAGTCGAGCAGAAAAAGTAGAGGACGGCAGCGTAAAGGCCGTAGTAGAAGGCACCGGACCAGATGTAGTCCACTTCTGGCTGCTCGATCAGAGGGCCGGCTGCTGTGGCGGTCAGCGCGATCAGACACAAGGACGAGATGTACCAGGCCACGATGGTGATGGGCTGGGCCACCGTCCACCTGATCTTCCTGGCCATGTTGAGCAGCAAGATGATATTGGCAACGAGGGCCAGAGCAAGCTGGATGGCGTTGATGACAATCAGCCTGCGTGCAAGTGGTCAGCAACAGGAGTCGCGTAGAGTCCGAGGAGCAGGAGGAAAGGTTTACCATATCGGATCGTTGATAAAGGTGGCCGTGTCGATGCTGGTGCCTGGCGCCAGAAACTGCCGCCATGGCCTCACAAGCGCACACACGCTAAAAGCAGATGCCACAGGGCCCAGAGTTCCCGCGATCATGGGGAAGGCGGAGCTGGCAAACCAGTAGCGGCTGGGGTCGAGGTGGGCCTCGTCGTTGTGGACTCCACGCTGCTTGGCATCGCCAGCCTCGCCGTCCTTCTCTGGCGCGTTGTCGTCTTTGCTGTCAAAGGTGTCGACATGGTCCTCGACGTGGTCACCGCTGTCGGCCATCATCTTGGCGGTGGTCTGGGACGTAGCAGTGCTACGCTCTTGGGCAGACGGGCTGCTGGTCGAACCGGGCTGGCGTCGCGCTTCTTGGCTTCTCTTGAACAACGAGACAGACGATGGCAGAAGATGGAGATATTACAGACCGGGTTCGATGGATCGAGCGCGTGTGAGGAAGTGGTGTTGTCGATGGAAGGGAAGAACAGCCAGCAAGCAGAAAAGCCATGTCAAGAACAGGTTGAGAGAGAGAGAGGCTGAATGGGACTCCAACACAAAGACTTGCTTCGACACGACGCCATCAGGGAAGGCATGTCAGGCTTCTTGATGCCAAGGCAGCTGAGTGGGCCGCCTTCCCCAGACCCCCGGAGCCGACAGGGATCCAGGGCCCGATGACGTCGTAAAGGGTCGCAGTCCGTGGGTGTCACACTGTGCATAGTCCACTCTACTTGCCGTGTGCAGGGGGGTGCGGACGCTGCACGACCCCCTGCGAGGTCTAGACGCAAGCCCCTGCTGCCAGCACTTCATTGGCCAGCGCTGGGCCTCTGCCCCGTTTAAGCCAGCCTGTGCGATGCCTCTTGTGTTTTCTTTTCTTTTCTTTTTTTACTGAGACATGGCCCTGGTATCGCAAGCTGAATCGACCCGTCTTTGGCTGTCGGATGCAATTGACTCGTTGCAGCACACACAATCGTGGTAGTATACTCTGAGAAAGACGGAAAGAGACGCGCAATATCAGAGTCAAAGCGCATGAACGGTTCGGGCGACCAAATCTAGATGGGGAAATCTCTGTTGATCAGGATCATGCATACTGTGTTGGAGTGAGCTGGTGCACCGTGCATGTGGATACGCTGCACAAGCCATGTATCTGGGTAGATGGTGCTGACTAAGGGGCCCAGGGTTAGGGCTGGCTTCAATATCAGACCTTGCTTCTGCCATCCAATTTCGACGGCTTCAACATCAGGTGCCGCAAATGGCGACCAGCATCATGATGAGATTTACTTGAACTCATCGTAAGTCAGTCACCCAACTTCTACTCTCTCGGCAAGAGCTGTGTGTTGACTGGTCAATAGGCGCGCTGAGCCTGCCTGCAGTAGACGAGCCAAGTCTCTGTACGCCGCTGCAACCCTTCGCGACTTGGATTCGTCCACCACGAGGCCGAGGGATCATGGCCAGACGCGCCTTTCCCAGGGCTTCTCTGGCTTCCTTTGGACATGCTCTCAGGTCGCCTTCAGCATGTCATCGCTGCCTGTCTAGCACGGCGCGGAAACGGGCTCCCTACACGGAGCACATCCACGTGCCGTGCGCCTCGGCCGGCAATGTCACGGTCAGGTCAGTCCGCTGTCGTGGCCATCTTTTGCTCACTTGACGACACGCCGAGTATGTATTTACTTTTGATACCAATACAGTCTGCATGATATCGCCAAGCATCCTCTGAGCTCGGCCATCATCGTCAACTTGCCCGCATTTCCCGTCAAAGACGTGGACGACGTCGACAGCTATCTGCCTCGCTTCTTGCACCGCTACCCCAGCATCACCATCCACTACCGCTGGCCGCGCATAAAGCCTCGTCCTCCTCCTCCTGCTGAGGGAGACGACGAGAGCCTGAGTTCCTACAGTGACCCTGCAGCGCTCTACTGGCCCACGCCAATGCACGACACCGTCGCCGCCTACGACCACCTCCTGCGCATCCTCTCCCCGCCGCCGACAGGCTACAACCACCACTCCTCCTTGCAGCGCCGCGACATCTACCTGTACGGCAGCTACCTCGGTGCCGGTCTCGCCGCCTCGCTGGCCCTGACAGAGTCGCACCCGCACGAGCCAGTCGCAGTGCGCGGCCTCGTCGCGCTGAATGGCGTGTACAACTGGACCACCTTCTTGCCGGACCACCCCCTCAACCGGACCCCCGATCCAGCTGTCGGCGCCGCCAACAAGGGGAAAAGTCCTTCTTCCCAAGAACCGTCGGAGGACCTTGCGCCTCTGCGGTCCCTCATGCCGTCCCTCTTCAGACACCCGTCCGACCTCTTTGACCCGTTCGCAAGCCCCATTCTCTTCTTCCACACCGCCGGCATGCTCGTCCCCGACAGCTTCGACGAACGATGGCGTCTCAAGAGTCTCTTTCCGTCGGCATCCTCTTCCGCTGATGGCAGAGGCACCGACAGCGGTGTCGAAGACGTGGCCTACGTCTACTCGGATCCAGAGGATCCCACCCCGCCAACCTCCTTCCTGGCCGATGGAGAAGGCGACGAAAATGGCTACACCTCCGAGGTCCAACGTGTCCTGGCGGGATTAGACAGCGGGAGTTTGCAATCAACATTATCTTCATCATCATCGCCTTCACCATCACCACCACCACAATCCATCGGAAAACGAATAAGCACATTGACACAGCCAAGACAAAAAGGCTATCTCGCCTTCCCAGCACGCAACAGCACCCTCAAGATCCCTTCGACTCTCTTGCTGCACAGCAGCAGCCCATCACTGTCTTCGTCATCATCGTCGTCTTCTTCTTCTTCATCAACAACACGCAGCAAAAAGACAATATCCTCCTCATCATCACCACCAGCAACAGCTGCCAAGAAAAGGGGCCGACCCAGGAAAACCCCCCCAAAGCAGCAGCCTCCAAACGACTTTTGCTTCCAAGCCGACGCCCTCGCCGCCATGATGATCCGCAGCGTCAACAAGATTGAGCTGCGCGAACGCCTGAAGTGGGAGCCCGACTATGCAGGCTGGGAGACGGAGGCCGTGAGGCGCGTGGAGACTGTCGATGTCGGTGCTGTTCGTGGCGGTGTCGGTGAAGAGGTGGCCAAGGGCAAGGTCGTGAAGAGGGGCCGTGGTGCTGCGGCGGCTGCGGCGGCTGCGGCTGCTCCGTCGGGCCATATGAGCCCTGAGGCCGAGAAGTTGGTACAGGAGTGGTTTGAGGCGCGGTTCGAGTGAAGACATTGCTGAGTGAAGTCGCGAAAATAACCCGTGCCTGTTCTCTTGACGTGGGACAAAGCCAGGGGTTCCCTTTTTTTTTTTCTTTTTTTTTTCCCCTCCCTTTCTTGTCAACCCGTCGTTGAAGTTCGCCGAGCCTGTGCGAAATGATACCCAGTCGCCCATTTGACTTATGAGATGTACCTTACCTAGATACACACTGTCACATACAACTCAACTTCAGACTCCCTCAAGATTGACGTCCATTCTTGCATGCGTGCCGAGATACAACAGGGAGGGTACTATTGCGCCTGTCTAGCTACTCAAGCAGCGCCCCGTCCTCATCCATAAACAGCTCTTCTGTTGTCTCACTCCCACCATCCTCCTCCTCGTCCTCCTCCTCCACCTCGCCTTTTTGCTCCATAGCGGCCACTTTGATATCCTTTCCGTTTCCAGGGTTTTCTTGTGATGACGCCGGCGGCTTGGGTAGAGTCACTGGTGCGTCCTTCATCAAGATATCCACGTCTTTTGCCTTTTCTTCTTCTCCTTCTTCTTCTTGATCCTGCTTTTGCTTTTGCTTTTGCTCTTGCTGCTGCTGCTGCTCACTCTCCATTGATAAGCCCTCGTCTTTCTCCTCCAAATCCTCCATGTTGAAGCTGTCATGCGCTTCATCTTGTCCCGACGTCTCTTGCTCCATCCAACGGACTTCTCTGGAAGTGCCTTCCATATCATCGCCATTGCGAGTTCTAGACTCGCCATCGATTCGGCGCGTCTCTGATCCCTCGTCTCGACTCTCAACCTCAAACCCGCCCGAGAAAGAATAGCTCGGTTCGGGCTGATGGTTGTGACTGGCCTCAAAGCCGCCAGGTTCCACGATATTGTCGGTGACGAAGCCACCAGGCTCGAAACCTCCAGAACCTGTATCCAGCTCGAAGCCACCAGGCTCAAAACCACCAGGCTCAAAACCACCAGGCTCAAAACCACCAGGCTCAAAACCGCCAGGCTCAAAACCGCCAGGTTCGAATCCACCAGGCTCAGGCTCAAACCCACCACCACCATCCTCATCATTCAGCACAGCACCACCCACAGCTCCATAGCCCCTCGGTACATCCTCGTCCTCATCCTCACCACTCTCTGCCATCTCCTCATTGCCAACCTCCTCGCCCTCGCGAACAAACTGGCTCAACTCGAGCCCACCCCACTGGCCACCGACATCCTCCTTGGCATCCCAAAATACTCTCTTCCGAATCCGTAACGTTCTCATCCAATCTGTCCACTTTTCCAATACCGTCAGCCTCCTCTTCTGCCTCTCCAGTTCCTCTTCAAGATCTTCCAGTCCTTTGAGAACAACTCGTACTGCCTCGACAGCTTCCACGGGCACGATGGCGCCCTTATACACAGCCGTGCCCTTCCGGCCTTGGAACTCAAAGCCTTGCAGCGCAGGCGCGTAGTCCACCCCGAGAATATACGCCGCGTGGGCTGCGCGATGGTGTTTGATGTGGAACCCACCCGGTGGGACCATGGACGGGACGTAGACCTCGATGTTTCCAAAGACGTTTTTGGGAATTCTCCCGCCCACCACGGGAGAGGGGACGTACAGTTCCGTCTGGTCAAATGTGTAGAGCGGATTATGCTCGAGCGGGTTGTGCCCTAGAACAGGATCGTGCTCTGCGTCATCATCAGAGGAAGAAGCATCTGCGCCTTCGGGGCGGCGAGCCTGCAAACGCAGCCTGTTCCGTGATATGGCAGGTTTTCTCTTGGGCACGACCTTGACAGGCTCTTGGCCAGACTTGATGACGCGGCCCAGGCGGTACCATTTCTCCCTTGTGCGTGCGAGTCGCACGTCCTTGCGCCGAAAGATCTTTTCGAGCGGGCCTTTGCTGCCTGCGCCGACGGTGCCGATCGGCTGCGCCGAGGGAATGAGCACCTCGTGGCGGCGGAGGTGCCGCTCGAGCGCATACACGGGGTGGTCTTTGAAGTCGGCCACGTTGCGCGGCATCGGCTCGCGCGCTTCAGCGGCTGTCAACTCTGACTCTTCGATTTGGTCGAGGTCGTTCAGAGGCCCAATGCGGGATAGCCTGTATCGGCGCAGAGCCTTGCGCCACCATTTGGCTCCCTCGACAGAAGATGCGACCAGTGGCCCATCGATCCGTAAGCGACGCGTCTTGGAGTTGATGGCTTTGGCATAACGCCTCGTTACGTCTTTTGCCGTTCCGTCATCGTCAAAAGCAACAACGTAGGTGAGAATGTTGTTTCGGTCCAAAGCGGGTGGCTCAAGTCGGTGCGGTCGGAAATGCTGGCCCGTGACAATGGCATCTACAGGCTGCCATTTCTGATGGCCCATGTCGAGCACCTCGGACCAGTACACGGGAAACGGAGACTCGTCAAGGACCAGGCCAGGTCCAGATACCGAGACCGAGGTCGAAGGCGGCGGCGCAGGAATATGAGGCATGCGGTACGCTGCGGCCTGAGGGTGTCCAAGTCGAGCACGAGGAGACGGTATAGCGGGAGCAGAGGCAGCATGGGCACTTCTTGGGACTTGGGATGGTTGTTTGCTTGGTGGGTTATCCTGCCGAGGCTTGGCAAGTGTAGGACCGCCAGGAACAAAAGACAGTGGCTGCAGCGAACACACCAGACGAGCCTCGACGCCCACCGCTCTGAGAAGCGCACAAAACAGCTGAGCAGCGACGTCCCGCGACCCCTTCAGTTGTTGCGCTGCTTTTCGGAAATCAACCTTGTCCAAGCAGTTTTCTCCGTTCCGCGGGCGTGCATAGTGTTGCAAGTCAGCTTTGTCCTCGGCCCACAGCGCTCTGCGCAAGCCAGTCTCGGTGATGCGAAACTTGTGCCGAAAGACATCCTGGGCATCTTTCAGGCCCCGTTTCAGGGACTCTGTCTGGCCAAACTGGTTCATCTTGGCAGGTGGGTTGAGGAAGCGGATGATCTTGTGGCTCAGCAGTGGGCGCAGCGTTTCTTGCACGACAGGGTCGTTGCACCAGTGGTTCCGCTTCTCGACATGTGCAAGCAGACACAGCAGGTGCATCTGGTGTATTTCCACGCGATGCTGCTTTTCGTCCTTTGTGAGGGGTTGTTTTCGGTTGCGCTTGGCCGGCGCGAGGGCCTGCTCGGTCGCGGTGAGGTTGAGCTGTATCGTGCCTGTCTCTGCGCCTGCTGGCTCTTGTTGTTTGGATGCAATCGCATCAATGTCCACATCCTCAAACTCCATCTCATCGTCCTCTGCTTCAGATTCGCTCGCGCTCGATAGTTCGAGTGTTTGAACGTTGGGCTCGGGAATCACGACGTCCACAAAGTCCATGTCGTCTTGGGCGTCGTCGGAGCCATCGGCAGCTTGCCCAGGCGCTTGTGCCATGTGTCTATGCGTCTTGGAAGCCTGTGACGGCGCATTGTCGTTGTCACCGCCGTCTTGACATGGAGGAGCCCTGACTGGCGCTGCTTCGAGTGCTGGGGGCCGTCGTCCGGTGCGCGGTCGCTTCAACGGCCGCTCAGGGGCATCGTCGGTCGGGGAACCTGCGACGACGCCAGCCTCAGCCAGCATCTCGCGGTAGACGGTGGGCACGGCATCTTGCTTGGCCTGTGATCGCGATCGTGTTGCTCGAGGATTCTGGCGAGTTTCTCTGGTGGCTGCTTGGGCTCGAAGAGCCACGCCTCTTCTGGCGGCTCCACGGGGAGCAGCAGCGCCTCGTCGTTTGCCCGCCATGGCTGTCGAGATTACAACATTCTTGGATGCAGCAAGTCAAGCGACATTGAGACGCGCATGTGTGTGTGTGTGTGTGTGTGTGTGTGTGGTGGTGATGGTGGTGGTGGTTTGGTCTTGTTTGGAACCACGACACTGGGAAAAAGGCAGTGACGCAATAGCACAAGCCATGCGCTGGGGCCAGTGTCGCGTCAGCACGTGAAGCCGCTATAGCCACTGTAATTACAGGGAGTGAGTCCGAGGAGCTAACGAGTGCTGCTTCCCAGGCCCATGGCGCTGACTCAGCATCTACTTCTTGCTGTATTGCTCAAGGTTCCCGCAGTCTCGCTATCAATTCTGGGATGCATTTCAGACCCAGACAACGACACACAGTCGCCTCCAGACAAACCGCGCGTCTGCGTGCCAGCCACCAACTGAGCGACTACTTTGCGTTTCGGGCAGTGCCTCCGCTGTGTCTGCCAACTCCACGCTCGACAACGATATGCTGCCGCCAGAGCGCCATCACCAGCCTCTCGACATCCTGTCGACGATTGCTTGAGTGACTGGATCGATCTCGACATGTCCCAAGGCCTACTTGCGCCTCCAAGTCTATCAGAAGTCAGGTGTGTGTGTCAAGCAGAGACAAAAGTGTGTGTATGTCAAGCAGAGACAAAAGTGTGTGTATGCTTGCGCCAAGTATCCGTGAGTCGCAGTCCATTCTGTTTCAACGCATCAAGAGACAACTAACAACTCCGCGATGATGACCAGATTATCGAGCAAAGACGCCAGCCAAGCCTCGTCTACCCGTTGACTCCGAGCAAGCCGTCCAACGACTTGGCAGCCTTGATCGAGACGTGCAGGATCTCCTTCTCCTGCGCACTGAGAGCGTGCTGATCAGCTCCGACCATGCAGTGGGGATCGTCCAGCTCGTAGCCCAGGCGCCACTGGCCGCCGGCCATCCACGCCGTCGGCACTTTGTACCCAGACTTTGCCAGCCTCATGTTCTTTGCTAGCCCGCCTCCATACCACAGCAGCTTGCCGCTCTCGTCCAAGTGCGCGAGCCCCTGGTACGACGAGCTACTGCACACCTTGGTCCCAGCGTCGCTGGGGAGCAGCGCCTCCCGTGGCCAGCCTACCATTGCGCCATACGGCTCTTCCATCTCGTACGCCGCCCCAGCAAGTTCCAGCCCCAGCCACCAGCTCTCCTTGTCTCCTCCGCCCACGGCCGTGTGCGCGCTCGCCACCACAACAAGGCCTTGCTGCGCCAGCTGCTGCCGGACGGGATACGAGTTTTGCCAGCAAGTGTGCAGCAGCGCCATGAGGACTCTCGGCCGGCTCTTGTCGAGCACAACGACGCCGGCGTCTCCCTGCTCGCTCGCGTGCGGCACAATCGGCGCCGCCTCTTCATTTCCATGCCTGCTGTCATGCAGGGCGCTGCTCCAGCTACTGCTGCCCGTCCAAGCACGGGAAGACCGCAGCGCCTCGCTCGGCCGCGGGATTTGCGACTTGATCCACGCGGCGTGCTGCGCCTGCTGCTGCTGTCCACGGCTCCGCGGCCGTTGCTGGGCTTGCATCTGGGGCCCCTGTCTACTCTGCGCCTCGCCTTTTGGGTGCGGCGCCCCGTCGACAAGAAGCAGCCGATCGCGAAAGAGCAGCGTGCCAGCGCGCTGCAGCGCACCGTGCGCAAGCAACGCCTCGGGCTTCTGCAAAAACACCGTGTCGGCATTCACCAGGATCACCGTCTCGAAGCGGCTGGCCAGCAGCGCAAACGGCTTGATCGCCCAGCTTCCTTGCTTGCGCAGGTGCAGCGTCCTGTCGCTGAAGACGGTGAGGACGTTGAGGAACTCCAGTGACGGAGGGTGCTCGTGACGGCGGTGCAAGGTGGCTGGCAGCCGACTCGGAACGTCCGAGACTGGCACGGCTGCGGCGTGGATGCGCTCGAGGAAGGCCCGGTTGTCGGGCGAGAGATCTCCATCGCCAGAGCAGGCGATCTGGATGGGCAGGGTAGAGCCCAGGACGCGCCGCAGCGAGGTGATGAGGTGTGCCGCGTGGCGGAGATTGCGGTTGCCCACGGGGATCACAATGCCTGCAGAGCCTGGGACGAAGGAGTCGCGGAGGTGCGACAGTCCCGAGGCGGTATTCCGCGTGTCGTCTGGCTGGTCAGTACTGTGTCGTAGTGGCGAGGACTTGGGAGCATGGTGCAGAAAGGGGTACAAGAGCGCAGCGCCGTTGTCGACGGCTTGGCGCAGGAGGCTCTGGTGTTGCTGATTCGCCTCGTCGTCGTCACTGGCGGTGCTGTTCGAGCTCAGACTCAGCGCAGTGTCGAGGACGTCGGCGAGGAGTGCGGTGCGCCGGCCCTGTTCTCCAAAGTACCGAAAGTACTGCACCTCCTTGTCGCCGCCGTGAGGCGGAGGCGTGTAGAGAGGATAGTCTTCAAAGTACCGGACCAGGTCAGTTGCGAAGCGAAGACTGAGGTCGTTTGGTGCCGGCGGACTTGCATATCCCGGGCCGTGCTCGGCTGCTGGCTTGGTCGTATAGAAACGATCCTGTGCTGGGTTGACAGGCTGCTGTGTCGCTGTATCGTGGTGCGGTAGGTAGACGCCTGCGACGGTGAGGATCACGACAGCGGCGAGGACCGCCTGGAGCCATGTCGATACTATTCGCCGGTGCCACGGCGAGGAAATGCTCATGTTGGTGGTGGCGCAGTCTCTGCGAAGCGGCGGCATCGATTGATCGTCTCGAGTAGCCCGATTTCATGTCATCCGAGGTAATGTGAGAGTCCGAGGTCGTCGTCGTCAGTCCAAGAGGCTGAGAGGTTGGTTGTGCGGCACCACTAGCATCTGGCTCAGCACCTCTGCTCACCAACATGATGCTATACAGATACCAGACTTGGAGGGAAAGGCAAGAAGAGAGAAACTGCCAGGACAGGAAGGGAGACTGGATTATTTCAAAGACACACGCAGAAGCTGTGCCGTAAGAAGGAATCCTGTGCCCACAAGCTCAGACAAAGCCATCTTCGCATCCTTTGTGATTTGCAGACTCCTGGAAATCCCACTATCCAAGCCCGAGGACATGCATTGAATCCGTGGTTGGAGACTGGTTCCTCCTGCTCTTGACAAGGCCTGATCTGTTTCTCATCCGATGTCCATGAGTGAGCGATCTGCTGCATATATGTGTATACGTATCTATATATATCTATATCTATATATCTATATATATATATATATGCAAGGTTTCTTGCAGTCCGGTATACTTGTTCGGACTTCCGACACAAGACGTCTTTGGCCCAGCCTCGACCGCCGCGACCCTCTTGGGCCATCGAAAAGAAAGCTTTGAAGGAATCCGTTCCTGGATGATGACAGCTGACCACCCTCCAACAATCCCATCCTTCCCCCCCCCCCCAACATGGCAATGCAAATGAGAATGATCAGCCCTCTTTCAAGTATCAGTAGCATCGGTGCCGTGGCCCTGATCTGAAAGTACGCCTGTGTGCAGGAAACCATTCCCCTTTGCTGGTTGGCCGTTGCAGGTTCACAGTTTGGGCATTCTGCACATGGCATCCGCACACTGCAACCCATCACAGACAATTCATTGTAACATTGTTGTCGTGGGAATTGGACTTGGAAACAATTCCCAAAAATAGACCATCCTGTCGCTCTCTATGTGCTCACATACATGTAGTGACGCTTGACGGTCCTTCTCGATCGCAGATATCATTGGCTCAGAACATGTCTGTATGATTTCACAAACACGCTTCTGGACTGACCGCCCTGCAAAGCTCAAGACATCTATACTATACACATACACACACATCGCTGACTTCTGTCATGCCAATGCCAATGCCAATGCCAACCAGATGCCATGCAACGTTTGCAGATCCGTTCGCAGATTCTCCCCCTGTGTCCTCTCTCCCAAGTCTCCCGAGGCTCTTGTTGAATTCCAATTACTCCTTGTCGTCGTCGTCGTCGTCGTCGTCGTCGTCGTTCTCCTCCTCAAACCGGGTCAGGGGAGCCACCAGATCCACGATCCACGCCTGCTTCTGCTCATCGGCAAACCGCGGATACGGGCGTCGACAGTGGGCGCTGTCCATCGAGTAGCCGCGCAGCTTGGCCACGACCCATTTCGTCCCGTTGATGCCGCCCTTGGCGAACCCCCACTCCATCTTTGCCAGCTCCAGTTGCAGGTCGTGCGCCTGCTGCGTCTTGCCTGCGCGGTGGAGGTTGTAGATCCTGATGCAGAACTAGGCCCCCAGAAAAGTCAGTAAACCACAGGACACTTGAAACGAGGCGAGCACACACCACGGGCCAAGGGGGAACACGAGCAAGAACAAGTGCTTTCTTTTTCCCTTTCCCCCCCCCCCCCTGGTTGGCTGGCTGGCTTTCTTGGGCCTGGATTCCCCCCTCCTCCTCTCTCACTTCTGTTTGCTCTTCACATACATACATACACACATACAGACATACATACCTTGGGATACAGGTTCGCGACGCCGGTAATGGCACCCGTGCTGCCGACCGCCAGCGCAGGCACAAGCCAGTCGCTCTGGCCGGCGAGCGCGGCAAAGTCGGCGGGCTCAAACTGGCTGCGCACACGGGCGACCTTGGCGATGCCTCCGCACGTCAGCTTGACGCCGACAATGTTGGGGTGGCGGCCCAGCCGGGCGAGCATGTCCGAGTTGACGTCGAGACCGGCCACGACGCCGGGGAAGTTGTAGATGAGGACCGGGAGAGGGCTTGCTGAGGCGAGCTGTTGTTTTTGGGTTTGGTTTTTCTTGTGTCAGAATTGGGTTCTGGTCATTGGAGTGCGCAACTGTTCTTGTCCTCTTTTCTTTTGTCCTTTTTTATTTTTTATTTTTTCCTTTTTTCTTTTTTCCTTTTTTTTTAATTCTTCTTCTTTTTCGGCAATGAAATGACAGCAGAAAGAGACGGTCAGGAAGAAAGACAGAACTCTAGAAGGACATGGACCCCTCTGGGAAAAGAAAAATAGAAGGAAAGGGAGGGGAAAAAAAAAAGAGATGGAAAAAAAAAGGAGTCCTGTTTCCTGAACTCTTCAGCCTCATCGACCGTCTAACGACGACCAGCAGACCGCTATTTTTTCTTTCTTTTCTTTTCTTTCTTTCACAATCGAGGACTCTGATGAACTGACCTCTTCAAAAAACGCCAGCACGGCGGCCTCGTCCATGGCAAAGTGGAAATAGCTCGGGACCAGCACGAGCGCATAGTCGGCGCCGGCGTCTTTGGCCAGCCTCGTCTCGGCGAGCACATCGCGCGTGCACTGGCCGCCGCAGCCCAGCGTGATGGGCAAGCCGGGACGGCCCAGGCGCTGCGCAAGCTGGCGCGTTGTCTGCACGAGGCGTGTCTTTTCCGTGGCTGTCAGGGTGACGGCTTCGCCGTTTGTGCCTGCTAGGACGACTTTTTTGTTGGGGGGCGGCGGGAGGTCAAAGATTGTGTTAGTTTTTTTTTTCTTTTTTCTTTCTTTTTTTTGGGTTTCAGTCTCTGTTGATTCGACTTGTAAAGGAAATGCAAGTTTGCGTAGTCTTGTTTTTGTATATATATATTTATATGCATATATATATATATGTATTTATATATATATATGTGTGTGTATATGTATACAATTTTGAACAAGAGAGAGAGAGAGAGAGAGAAAGAAAGAAAACATGTTGAAGCAAGAGTAGGCAGAAAGAGGATGTCATGCAAGAAAAGTAGGGTGTTTTCAACGCACTGCCATGAAGCCCAGAGCGAATGAGATATTCCAAATGCCTTGTTTGCACTTCCCAGTCGATTTCTTGTCGTTGGTCGTTGGCGAACCAGGTCAGACTGGGGACGTGGATGCCAGGAGGGAAAGGTTTCGGGGTCTGTATGGAGCCCATGGTGTCCATCGAGGTCGTGTGTGTGTGTGTGTATGTGTGATGTATAAAACAAGAACAAAGACAGGATAGCAATCAGGATAGTGACGGCGCAGATGAGCAGTGCCAAGACTGACAGACAGGCCAGACGGACAGACGGACAGCAGAAAAAGCAAAAAGAGCGGCGCAACTAGTTGTGGCTCGGGGCGGTAGGCCGGCTCGCCATATACTCTGACAGAACGGACTCCTCAACCAGGTTGATGATGGCTTTGCACGCCTGCTGGTCTGTGTTGGTGCCTTTCGCCGTGTCTGTTTCTCGGCAGTCGAGGCAACATGTGTATACATATATATATATATATATATACATATACATATACATATATAATAAATATAATATACATACATGTATAAACATATGCGTACATGGGCCCGGCGTCTCGCTCGGCACGCATAGACTCTCAGCCCCTGTCGCTGATTACTATCCATATAGAATTCCATCCACAGAGGCCCTGCTTTTTAGGAAATCGACTAGAAGCGGGGGTGACGGCTGGGCAATCCAGCTGCCAACATAGTCTGGAATTCATGCTATGGGATCCATTCGTTGAAACGTTCCCTTTCTCGAGCCGACCGGGTAATTCGCGGCCGCCGGGGTTTTCCTTTTCCGTACTTGGGACACAGAGACGAGACCGAGGGGCCCTGACACGCTTGGCAAAGCCGACCATCACTTATCCACTTTCTGCAGATAGTCTCCTGGTCCGTCGGCGGGCAATGCGCTACTAGTTGCTGCGACAAAGTGTCTGGTCGAGGCGGGCGAGCATCTCCGCGCTTGTTGCTGTTCCCTATCTGGACCTTTTTGGGGGGGGGGGAGATTTGGGTAGAGAAGGAGGCTGCAAGAGTCCAAGACGGGCCATTCCAGCTCGGGCCTTTGTTTGGAGCCCCAAGAGAGCAATATTGAACAGAACAGAACAGCGTCTTGGTGAAGAAGAAGAAGAGGAGGAAGAGGATGATGCCTGCTCGTGCGGTTCAAGAACGGCAAATATGCAAGTATACACCACGAGGACCAGTGATATATCCACAGATTCTACAAGAGAGCAAGTCACAGGCATGATCCAAAGCTGGAATGTGTTGTTCTGTTATTCATGTACAGTACAGTGCTCCATCCCAATTCCGACTATCTCTGTCTGCTCTTGGATATATATATATATGTATATGTACACTACCCGGCCAAAAGTACTCCGCCCTCTATATACAGAATATATCTAAGAGGTCACCCTTGTATTTCGAGCGCTTAAAATACGTTCATTTTTACTATAATATATAAATATATATATATTAGAAAGCTAATATATCTAAGATTAATAACGTATATATATTTTCTTTATATAACGTATAACTCTATTAATCGATATAATACTAAAGCTATTGATTTATTAATTATACTATAAGTTAACTTACCCTATATAACTTATAATTTATCTTTAAATAGCTTTTAAATATATTTTATATAACTTAAAATAGATAAGTATAATAGCTACTTAATCGAATAGATTTAATAATCTTATAACTATTAAACTATATTATATTAATAATAAGTTAAAATATTATTTTATTAAAAAAATAATCTCTTTAAAGAATTAATAAAAGTCTTTCCTAATATCTTAAAGTACGATTTAGCTATATAACGGTTTCGAAGGAATATAATATCTCTTTTTATAATTATAAGCTTTATTTAACTACTCTATTAAATACTAGCTTATATTATAATAATAATTAACGTTTTCATATAAATCTTTAAATTTATTAAATTATATTAAAAGTATTTATTATTATATCGCTATCTTTATTCCGATAATTTTAATAGGTTAATTTATATATTATATCTAGTAAAAAAGATATATTATAGAAGATTAATAGTATAATTAAATCGTTTAGAAAACTTTTATTTATATAAAGTAATTACTTATCTTTAAAAGCTAATATATATAAAACCTACGTTTAGCTTATATATTATACAATTTTAAAGATATTCTCTTTATAATACGTTTATAAGAGATACTTTTTATTTATAAATATTTTTTAAAAGTAGTATAATTAATTATAAAACTTGTATTTAATGAAATAGCCTAATAGCTTATATAAGACTTTTTATAAATAATGAATTTAGATTACTAATCTTTTAATAGTAAAGTATAATATATACGCTTAGATTTTAATAAAAAGTCGAGTATATAATAGATTTATTAGCGTTTAAGAATCTTACGAACAGTTAGCTATAATATACGTAAAAGACGACTTACGATTAAAATACTTTACTTAAGCTTTAAAATGATTAGTACTACTTCTCTAAGAATCGAATTAAATACTTTATTATAACTACGTAATTTTAAAAAAATATATTCTAAATTTCGAATAAATAAAAGCTATTTTTATATATTTAATTTAAATCAAAGAGTAAATATCCATTATCAATCGATTAAATTTACTATCGAAACTCGGTAAAGTAAGGCAGACTTTTAATAAATTAATATATATATATATATATTCAGAGCCTACCAACTCAAGCTCAACTCGTCCGCACAGGATATGCATCGACGTCCTCCCAGTGCTTGCTCTGCACCCTCTTCCCGTCCGCATCCACGCCCAGCCTCGCTGCGTTTGCGTCGTCTTCTTCTCGTGCTGCTTCCACCACCACCTTGCCGCCGCCGCCGCCATTGCCATTGCCGCCCGCACAGTCGCGTCCCTGCCCCGTCTGCGCAAGCGCCGACTCGAGGGCGTCCGCTTCATACTTGCCGCGCTTGGCCCACTGCGTGCCAGCGACGACGGCGCCGGTGCGGAAGAAGATGGCGTCGATCTGCTCCAGCCTGCGGCCCGACGTCTCGGGGTAAAACAGCCAGATGAGCGGGATGAAGGAGAAGTTGAAGACGGTGAAGATCAGATAGGCCTTCCAGCCCTCGCTCGACATGGTGCTGGGCGTCATCATGACGGTGGCAAAGTTGAAGGTCCAGTTGCTCAGCGTCGAGACGGCGTTGCCCTTGACGCGCAGGTGCAGCGGCATGATCTCGGCGCAGTACAGCCACGGCACGGCCAGGAAGCCGATGGCGAAGAAGGTGTAGTAGAGGAAAAAGGCCACGACCACGACCATGGAGGCCGCGTAGCCGCCGGCGCGGATGCCCAGCGCCATGGCCAGAAAGCAGCAGCCCATGCCGGCGGCGCCCAGCAGCAGACACCCGCGCTTGCCGAGGCGGTGGACGACAAACGGCGGGATCAGCGCCGACGCCAGGTACCACAGCCCGTTGAAGCCCGACAGCAGCAGCGACAGGCGGTGCGAGAGCCCGACCGACGTCTCAAACAGGTACGAGATGTAGTAGCCGATCGAGCACACGCCGCTGAGCATGACCATGGCCATGAGCCACCACGCGAGCGCCACGCGCCGCCGGTTCTGCGTCTCGGGCCGGTTGCTGGCGAGCTGCGCCCAGCCCGACGACGACGAGGCGCCGCTGCCGCTGCCCGCGCGCGTCTCGAGCTCCATGGCCTGGCAGATGAGCTTGACCTCGGTCTGCACCTCGCTGTCGTGCTCGTCGAGCGTGCCGTGCATGCGGAGGAGCACGCGCAGCGCGGCGTCGCGGCGGTGGTGCGTCATGAGCCAGCGCGGCGACTCGGGCATCAGCGGCAGCAGCGCCAGCAGCACGAGCGCAAACACAATCTGCGCGGCAATGGCGAAGCGCCACGCGAACGAGGCCGTCGCCGCGCCGTGCGGCGGCTGCGGCTGGTAGAAGGAGAGGCCGTAGTTGACCCAGTACGCGGTGCTGGCGCCCAGGCACACGAGGAGGTACTGCAGCGAGCCAAAGCGCTCGCGCGTGCGCGCCGGCAGCGTCTCGGCCTGCCAGACGGGGATGATGGAGGTGTTGAGCCCCGTGCCGATGCCGCTGACGACGCGGCCGACAATGAACTGCGCGAGGCCGTACGCAGCCGTCTGCACCACGGCGCCCACCACGACGAGCACGGTGCCCATGTAGATGGGCCGAGCGCGGCCCAGACGCTCGCTGGACACGGAGCTGAGCACGCAGCCTGGTGGTCGATCAGACATGCACTACTGTTAGCTTTGGTGGCCCAGCCCACTGGCGTGTGGTGATTTAGTCCCATCTCCGAGAGAGAGAGAGAGACACCAAGCCGCTTGGCAAAAAGCATATATGTGTCTTGGACAGGAGATAAACTTTTTGGCGCAACGAACCAGCCAGACAGCCCAGTGTGTAGACCGAGGTCACAAAGCCCTGCATGAAGGTCGACGGCTCGCCCATCTGGCGGAGAAAGTCACTCGCCAGAAGCACGCCGGACATGAAGCCTGTGGGTGATTTTTGGTTTGGTTTACATGGTTAGCCAAAGAGGGAAAAAGGGAAGAAAAAAAAAGGAAGGGAAAAAGAAGGATTCTGGAAGGACGAGGATGAGGACGAGGACCGGCTTCTAGAAGCTGGCACAGAGCAGGGTGGCCAAAACATTGGTGGCAAGCCTGCGGAAGAGACACACGACTTACCCTGATCGTAGCCATAGAGCAGATAGCTGACACCGCAACAGACGGTAAACACGATGCGCAGGGCCAGGCCTTGTAATGCCATGGCTGGGGGGGTTTGCAATGTTGTTCTGTTCGATCGCCAACGGTTGCAACAAGAAGAGTCGACGTGAGGCGAAAAGAGGAGGGAGAAGACAAAAAACAAAACAAAAAACGACGGGGCAAGGAGGAGGAGGAGGAGGAGGAGAAGGAGGAGGAAAAGACCCAAAGACCTCAAAGACCCAGAGACCCAAATACCCCAAAGACCCCAAAGACCAAGACGAAGCCACTCGCCTCCTCCACCAGCTCCAAAGAGCAAGATCCTCTCACACACGCACATGCAATACTGTGCCCTGCATCACGGGGGGTTGCCTGCCAGCATGCTGTGTACGCTTTTCTGCTGGCGTGCTGCGTCGATACCACACGGGAGCAAAAGCCCGTAGAGTTTGGGAACTAGGTTTTGCGGCGTGCGTCTACATGGGATTTGGCACCATCACCACCGCCCTGCTTGGCCAGGCGTGCAAAGGCCGAGAGCCCCCATGGCTGAGAGTCATCAAGAGTCAAGGACGCAACGGAGCCTGTCTTCAGCTCTCCAGTGCCGAGTGTCACATCTCTGTGCTCGCATGTGCGAGTCCGCAAAGCGTCAACAAACCAACGAGCGATGATCGAGACTGGTTTTGTCCTCCTCCACAGACAGTGCAACCTCTGCACATCACAGCGATCTCGTTTGTTTTCTGTTGGTCTTTTCTTTTGCCCTAATGGCCGAGCATGAGCAAAGAGGCAAGGTTCTCCTCGCCTGGGCAGCGGGAGGATCTCGCTCATCTCATCGACTTGTGTCTTGTGCTCGACAAAGTATAAATCCTTGTTCTACCCGATACCCGATCGGCTTTCTCTCCTTTGGGCAATGATCCACAACGATGCACAGTGGTAGTAGTCGCAGTGGCAGTAGCAGTTGTTATGGCTTTTGCCGACGACGACGAGCTCGAGATTGATCAAGTCACACGATATCAAATGCCTGGGGGGGAGGGGAGGGGCAATCATACCGTCGCATAGTCTTCACTGCGTTGCACCAACAGGAACGTGGACGACCAAACGACGACTCGCAGATATATGGAGTATCGATTTGTTCTGGACACTTGGCAGCCAGCCAGCCAACCAGCCAGCCAGCCAGCCAGCTCTTGAGCGAAGCAATCCACCGAGACGAGGAAAAAGAAAAGCAGCTTCAGTTCGTTCTGGACCACAAGTAACATAGCTAGGCGTGTTTGTTCCCCAGACTATTTGTCTACCACGTTGCCATCCGATTTCTGAACCCGAGGACTCTACATATATATATATGTATATTTATATATATATATATATATACATATATACATATATGCACACACAAACACAGATATATACACAGAGTCCTCCTGAATACAGTAACATATACATGTACAAATAAAACAACCATCGCAGAGGCCAGAAGGAAAAAGCGAGTATATGCGCCCTTGTTTGCTTGTTTGTCCTCCTCGCACGTCCTCTTCACCTTTTTACATCGAGTTGCTACTCTTCTCTTTCTCACACCCACATCGACACCTCCAAGGTAGAGTAGATCAACATCTATGGGTATGCGTAGATGGATGGTATGGTTCAACAAGAGTGTGTATGTGTTTTGTGTGCAAGAAAGCCACATCCATCTTCTTTTCTGACGGACAAACTGACAGACTGACAGACTGACTGATACACGCACGCTCACTCTCGAATCATAATACTACGAGACACAGTCTGCCGAGTTGGGGAAATCAAACTTCTGGATTGTCCAATCTCGCAGCTGTTTCTGAGCACTAGTTATAAGACAGTCATAAACCAGTCATAAACCAGTCATAAACCAGTTATAAACCAGTCATAACCCAGTTATAACCCACTCACTTTACTCTTCTCCAAATCGACACATTATATATCCATTCTTCTCACCAACAGGACCGGCTCATTCTGCGGTTCTTTGGCTTGTCTGCTCTCGTCTGCTCTCGTCTGCTCTCACCTACCACCGAAACGCTTGACCAACACCACAAAAAAAA
>KZ678564.1:25085-55432 GCA_003019895.1 Coniella lustricola | reverse complement strand
AAAACCACATACGCTTGACAGCCTGAAAATGCTCTTCTTTCAAGGCAGTAGGATGCGCAAACGCGCCGGCTGCCACACTGTCGCCCGCAAGCAGCGTCATGACAAACGGTGCGCCAAAGCAGTACCCCGTACAGGCGTACTTGGCGGTTGGCGCGGGTGCGTACTGCGCCTTCACGGCCGCTGTCCACTTGGGCACCGTCTCGGTGGCGTAGTTGAAGTGCTTGGCGCGCCAGGCGGCGTGGTCGAAGCCCTCGGGCAGCGGATCGGTTTTGGTCTGGCGGTATTTGGAGATTGGGTCCTTTGATTGTGGTTACGGTCTTGTCAGCCCATCCATCCACGTAGAGCAGTGCGTGGTTCAAACAGTGGGGAAAAGCCTCATTTTATCATGAATCCAAATCCGGGCCATGAGCATCTCCACGGCTGTGAGCACGCGGTGAGAAAAGGATCCTGCTGTACACACATACCCCTCTGAAATAATCCATTCCAAAGGTCAGAAACCCAGCGTCCGCAAATCCGTCCATCAGCAGCTGCGCATTCACCGACATGCCCCAGACATCTGGAAAGTACAGCACCACGTGGCCGTTGGCCTTGTCTGCGGCTGGTGTGGCTATGTACGTGGGCGTGTCCTCGATGGTCTCCATCTTGCCGCGCGGGGTGCCCTTGTGGATGGTGCCCAGCCAGCAGCATGGGCCTGGCGGTGGCACGAGGTAGGTCTCGTCGTTCTTGGTGGCCATGTTTGCGGCGAGTGTCGTCGGATGGATGGCTGGCTGCTGCTGAGGGTTGGTCTTTGAGTTGTTGGAAGGAGAAGAGTTGATGCTGTGATGTGGAATTGTTGGCGGTGGTCGAGGTTGCGAAGCGGGGCTCAAAGGTACGATGGATAGTTAGTTACTGGACGATATAGAGACGATTGCAGCGTCTAGTGAGATGCCCAGAGCATCCATCACCGCGTCGATATTTCCAGCGTTGTAATGGCGGCAAAAACCGATATCAGGTCGGATGATCGGCACAGACCACGGCGAGGAAATTCAACTGGCAGTCAGTCCCCTCTATTTTTTTACAGCAGATGAAGAGACATGTGTATCTCTTCATCTGCCGTATAAAAAAAAAACACCAAAAAAACACCACCTTGTCTTCATGCAACAACAGATGCCTTCCTCGTGCTTCACTTCCAATCTGCTGCTCGATTTCGACGCCAGTAGTGGCTTTCCAGGTAAACTGCAGCGGTCATGCTGCTGGTTGAAATTGTCACCGTCTGGCCTCATTAGGGCGCCTATCGATTTCTACTCGTCACGTCACTTCATACTCTCTTGCACTCGCGGTCATCATCATCATCATCTCAGAGAAACCAAATCCATCCTGCCCAGAGACATGCATGCTCGACCCTCACAAGTCTCTCAGATTCCAGACATAATCCCACCCTAACCCTAACCCTAACCCTCTCCTTGCTCTGCTCTGCTCTGCTGCCTACACCCGCCAGACCGCATAAGACTGCTTCTCACCACCGCTCCGAGATGCGCATTTGCGCCCCAACATCCCACCTGCTTACTCTCTTTCCATCCTCGCTACTTAAGAGGAACAGCGAAGGGCAAAAAAAAAGGGAAGAAAAAAAAAAAGAATGGCTGATCCTGAAACTGCTAGCTACCGGCTGCTCTCGTTCAAGTATCAGCCTTTCCTCAACACTGCTACTATCACTCCTGCTACCACCAACACTTTTACAGCGGACAGGAAGAGCCGAGATGGGTTTGGACGACTCAAGGGCAAAGCGGTGAATGAGTCCTCGGCGGCTGTGACGACAACGACAACAACGGCAGAGGAGCAAGACCAGGGAACAGACAAACAGCAGCAACTGCCTGTCCTGTCATTCCTCATGGCATCTCTCCAGGTGGACGAGAACACCGAAGATGCAACAGCAGCAGCGACGAAAAACGAAGAAGAGGAAAACAAGACAACACACACATCATCATCAACAACAATGACAACGACAACGACAACAACGACAACAACAGCAGAAGCCTCGCAAGGGCCAACACCAGTAGAGTCCTTCCACCACTTTGGACAACTCCCTGCCGAGCTGCGCCTCAAGATCTGGCACCTGTGCTTGCTCCCACGCGTGGTCGAGCTGCGTCCCACGAGGCCCAACTACGCTGCTGATCACGACGATGGGCGTCGGCCCGAGGTAAGACACAAACACACTGTGACTGTACTACTATTGCTTACCCTTTTTTTTTTTTTTTTGGCGCCTTCTAGGAAGGACACACTCTATTTCAGGACTTTTGTCTTGTTCAAAAACGTTGTCTCTCCTCTTGGGGGTTATATATATATATACATTATATGTACGCTCACGATGACGATTACACAATATCCTGCCACTGCCCATCACATACTAATTCATCGTCCCAACCAACCCCCAGTGGCAATCCGGCTGCACCAACCCAGCTATCCTCGCCGTCTGCACCGAATCCCGCGATATTGCCCTCGCCCACTTCCGCATCGCCTTTCCTCTGGCTTCTATCATTTCCACTCCAACCGCTTCCTCTTCTACAACATCCACCAGCACAGATCCAACCAAGACCAAAACCAACATCAAAATCAAAGCCACAATCACAAACACGACTACACCCACAGACCCGAACACCCAGACATCCCCAAACCCCTTTGCTCGCTACGCTTCCCTGTCTTGCTCCTCCTCCTCCTCCACCACCACCACCACAACCAACGCACCAAGCCCCTTCCAAACCTTGGCCACAAACAACACCTTCCTCAGCGGCGACGCAAGCACCTACAACTTTCGCAGGCCCAGCGCAGACAGCAAAGCCAAGCTCCTCCGCCGCGTGCTGTACATCGCCCCGGACCACGACACAGTGTGCATCCTGGGCCAACACTCGGACATCCCGCGGCTCACCGGCGTGATGCGCTCCTTCCGCCACGAGGACCCTCTGGGCGTGGGCATCAAAAACCTCGGGCTGAGCGTCAAAGGCTGGGGGTGGGCCGGGTCCGCGATGATGCTGCGGCAGCTGAGCAGTGGCATGAGTGGCGGCGTCGGCGCTGCGGGCGGCTGGGATCTGCTGTTCCGAATTGAGCAGTTGGTGCTGTTCATGTATGCCGAGCAGCAGCCGCCGCCGGCATGGCAGGATCGTGGGACGAGTGGGCTGCAAGCGTTTACGGGGACGGGAAATCGCTGCGAGTTGGTGCAGTGCGAGGAGGCCAATCCTTCGTATCGGTGGTGGGCGGCCGGGAAAGGGAAGCAGTTTTGGGACCGGGAGGGCGGCATGATCAAGATTGGCGAGAATGCAATCAGGGTGATGGAGCTGGAGTTTCAGGACGGATGGTGAGTGTCCTCTGCCCGCCGGTCTGTTTGGAATGTCAGCGGCATATGCATGGATCCGGCAGCAAAGTAGTCTTGTGGATAGTTGAATCTAGATAACGAGTGTTTGCCTATGGCATTGGTATATTCATATACAAATATGAGAACGTGTAGCAATGGGTAAAAGAAGCATGGCGTCAGCGCTCAAGTCATGGGTGGTGATGCATGCTTTTGTCCTGGAACGTTGCATTCGAATTCGTGGTATTGTCCGCCATACATATATATATGGGAGTTACAGCCGGCGGAAGGCTCTTGGATACAGTATCATACAAGGCTCTGTGTCGCTCACGTGGACGCATGCGACAAGCGGCCGAGCACCTTTTCCCGCGCAATCCTGCTAGCAACCTCACCGCCGTGCTGCAGCGACACGGCTCCGACAATGGCAAAAATGGTGGTGGACAGCACCACTTCGATACCAGACGACTTCAGGTTCTCGGGCTATTGTGACAAGGAAGGGGATCAAGTTAGTGCATGAATCACCAGCACGGAGCCGCCAAGAGACACTCACAATTCTGGGCTTCCACCGCATGACTTGGTCCAATTGGGTCTTCAAGCCTACTCTTGCCAGCGATTCCACCGACATCAAGTCCTGTGGCCTGTCGACGCTGAGCTTGTCAACGTTTTGCAGCGCTGGCGATTTGAAGTGTTCCCGCTTCCATGGGTCGCCCAGGTGCGGCTGCACCGTCATTGGCCGTGTCATGATGGCGTTCATCGCCTCGACCACCAGGATTTGACGACCTGTGGCAGCGCAGAGCAAAAGACAAGTGTCAGCAAAGCATGCTCCCAGACTGGTGACCTGGAACATCAAACCGTACCAAAGAATGCCAATCTCGTGTTGAATCCTCTCCGTCCGTAGTCAAAACTCTTGTGCGTGATGGCCAGCCACTTGAGCTCCTCGGGCAGCATCTTGGCGCCGTTCCTACCCAGGAAGCGCTCGTAGAATTCGTCGAGCAGGGCCGGGTCCTCGTTCACGTGCCATATTGCGCGTTGTGGCTTGCGAATGTAGTTGAGCGAGAAGCCGTGGCGACCCTTCATGGCCTCGGGTGTGTAGGACCATCGTGGCCGCGATTCCTCGAGGTCTGTCTCGGTGGCGGGCTTGTTGAGGGGGTCATTCTGCTCGCGCAGAGCTGTCGGCGTGCGGGCGAGGTCGTGGTACTGCGCGCGGTCGCCGCGGCAGCAGCTCGTGGTAGAGGAGGAGGCGGCGGATATGGAAGAGGAGGAGCAGGGCTGGAGCACGGCGGGTCGCAGGCTCTGGCGGGCTATTGACCAGGCCGATCTTGTCGAGTGGAGCGCCATGAGGACTGTGGGCTGGAGCAGGAGAGAGACTGGCGCATTCTCTCCCTGGCAGGGCGAGCTGGACGGCGTGAATTGGGTGTTGGCGGACAAAGGACGAGCTGGGAGTCGCAGCAATACCAAGTAGCCGTCACTTGTCGAGGAGTGCCAAATTGCCCAGGTGCTGCTTCGATACGCCACAGGTAACTTTTTCCGGTGGGTCCGCCGCGATCCCGGCAGGCGAGTCCAGCGCCGCGGGCGGGCAATGCACGGACCATGACGACCCTGTGGCTAATCTGTCTGGGTCTTGTATACGTCTCGTAAGCCCTGAACTTCGTGCTTTGTCGGGCATGAGCAAGGTATCGAGTACCTGACTCATCCCACGCGCTCAGCCACAGGCTGCCGTGTCCAGGTACCGATGTACTGTCGTACCGTTGTACCAGCTCCCTTCCCTGGGCCTGTCTTTGTCTGTCGCGATGCGCTGCTGCGATGCGACGACGCGCCACCACTAAATTCAACTGCCAACTTCGCGTCTGCCCACTGTAAAAGCCCGGCCACCCAACCCAGCCCAGCCTTTGCTTTGGCTTTAGCCTCACCTTCTTTGCTCCCAACCACCACTACTACGACGACGACAACCTCTTCTTGACTGAATGAGTCCTTTGTCTCTCTCTCACAACACTCACCATGATACCCTTCTAGCACTTTGTGGTTTCATTTCCGTTTCTTCTTGGCTATTCACTGGTGACTCTGCTTCCCTTGTCGGTTACATCATCTTCGGCTCGTCGTCCCCGTCCTCGACGTCCATCTCGACGATTGACGATGGCCTCAACCGCAGCCTTGCCTGGCTCGCCAGCCGCAAAGCAGCAAGTCAGCTCTGCTCTTCACGACAAGCTCGCTGGCGTGCTCCCCAGAGGCTACAAATTCACCATCCACCACCTGTCTACGCCGCCCACCAGGACCGATCCGCTCTACTCGCCGCCTCCAGGCGCCCGACCCGATCGTACATACCGCGAATCGCATTTCCTCGCTGTCAGCATTGATGCCATTGCAAGGCCGCGCGACCGATCCACTCCTACAAGCCTGCCGTCCTCACCATTTACGCCTGGTGCTACTGCCTCCTCCGACAGCAGCAATGTGCGACAGGTCCTCGTCCTGGCGCTGGAGATCTTTGTCTTTTCCACGGCCTGGACCACGACCTTTTTCGTTTCCAAGGCCGACTCGACCGGCTACCTCTACCTACTCAACCTCCCCAAGGGCACGCCATCACCCATCCGCCAAGTCTGTTCCGCCTTTATATCCTATCTGGTCGAAGAGCGCCGTCGCGCCAATGTCCAAACCATTGTCAGCCTGTTTGCGCGTGCTCAGAACCAATATCTGTTTCCCGGCAGTGTTGAGAACAAGGGCAAGCATGTCTTGGACGATCGCGGCCTCGTGAGATGGTGGTGTCGCGTGCTCAATTCGGTCATGGAAGGCCAAGGCGGCCACGAAGAAGCCCTGTTTCGGCCGTCATCAAACAGAGGAGGATGGGAGCACAAGAAAGCGTATCTTGTTGTTCCTGGCCTTGACCTCCACGAATCGCGTGCATTTCTCCCTCGAACTCCAGCCGCCCAGTCCAATTGGGCTCTTGCACATCCTCTGGAGCGCATCTCTCACTTTGCCAACGAGTACGACTGGGTGCCGCCTAGATGTCTGGTCCCAAAGTTCCCCGACGACCCCAAATCACGGTACCGCGACGAGCTAGACTTTGAAGCGTCCAAGTCGGCTCAGTATGAGGAGAAGGGACTTTGGCGCAGCGTCACCACCATGGAGCGGTTCTGGGAGATGATGGCTTTCCGGCAAGAGTGCTCTGGCGGACACATGACTGGGTTTCTCTGGCTGGTGCTTGAGCCTTCGGGCTGGACCTCAGCACACAATACCTCCTCGCGTACGGAGCCTCTGCTCAGCCCAAGCGCGTCATTTGACGGCACAGTTCAGCTACCCATCACACCACCCAAGCGAAGAGATGGACTTCCAGCTTCAACACCCAGGTCCAGCCCTTCGAAGCTTGCAGTTGTTCCCACATCGATGCAGCAGAGCCCAGTCAAAGGTGGCGAGGCCTCTCCAGCCAAGCGTACAAAGAAGACTCTCAAGGGTCCCATTCAACCGCGTCTGCCACGCGTCAAGAAGCATGCGCGCAACTACGTGCCAAACATACCCACCTCAACCATCTACTACTCTTGGCCTGCGGAGGGAAGAGGTACCCGCATTGTTGCTGAAGCAGACTACAAACGTGCTGTGGACCTGCTCACAAAGCTGGACTTTGAGACGCTGGAGCTGGCGGTGAGGAGCTCCAAGAGGTGGACAAGTGAAGTGGGCGGCGGCCAGAAGTGGGCTTTGGATATTATTGGACAGGCGGTATCGCCTCGTCGTGCGAGCATACAGGCCGATACCATCAACGACATGGCGGGCTTGGTGCGCAGGAAGCTCAAGACCTCGGACTCGGGCCTGGGGCTTGCGGATATGGAAGCGGTGGAGACCTCCTCTGCCGCGCCGCCTACAGCATCGGCGGCACCTGTGACTTTGCTGGCTGCCAGAAGGAAGCCAAAGGAGGACGATATCAACCCCATGACACCGGCTCTTACGCCTCGTTCTACGTCTGGGGCAGTTGCTGGACCAGGTCACGCGAACGTCAATATTCTTGTGCCGCGCAAGAAACGCAAGGAGTCGATGCCAGATGAGCCGGAGCTAGTGGTTGTTGACGGTACTGCTGTTCCTATGGAAGATGCAACACCGACTGTGAATGTGTTGAGCAGTGAGATGCTACGAAAGAAGCCCAAAACTGAGTAGATGCATGAGGACTGAGGATCACGACCTGTTTGAGAGTCGTACCTTGGGAGGATTGGACAAATGGATGGATGAAAAAAAACATGATACCCCCCCCCCCAAAAATAGGTTGGCATAACTAGGGATTTGTATAGGATGACATTGTAACAGGTCATCAAGGAAAACAGAACAAAACCAAACTTGCACGTAAGATGATTGGGCCCGTACTGATGTGCTTGAAATGTTTTTGTTTCTTTGAATCCATGATCTATGGGTATCTTGCCTCTTATTTCTATCCACAAATGTTGAAATGTAGAATTCAACCAACACAATTATTGCCGCACATTCTCTTGACAGCCTTCTAGATTCTCCGCCGCTTTGCACTCCGGCCGTCGCCATCTCGCGCAGCTTCTTCAAGCTCAGCGAGCCTCGCCCTGGCCGCCTCAGTAGCCTGCTTGAGCAACACCTTCTCGCCAATCCTCACGTCAAGCGCCATGAATTTCCGCTGATCCGACGTCGTCACAACAGTCCCATTGCCATTCCCGTGTCCATCTGCCTTGCCGTCCGCAATCAGCTTCTTGGCTCTCTCATACTCGGCCAAGTCATGCTCGAGCGTGGTTCCGTACTGCCGCATTCGGTCCTCGAGCGCCGAGGCAACGGCGGAGTAGATGATGCGGTCGCGAGTGACCTTGTCGGCCACAGCGGCGGGCTTGACCTTTTTCACCGCCTTGAGGACTTCCTTGAGCTGTGCGGTGAGCTCTTCTGGCACGTCTGCTTTCTTCTTTTGCTTTTTCGTGGTGCTGGTGTTTTCGGCTGCACCGTTGTTGTTGTTGTTGTTGTTGGCGTCGCCCTCGTCGTCATCTTCATCGTCAACCCTCCCCTCCTCATCTGGGTCTGCGGCGCCCCGTTCCACTACGAAATCCTCCTCCATCTCCTCATCCTCCAACAGACCCATCGCGGCATCCCACTCCTCCTCACTCAGTCCCTTCCCAAATCCAGCGCCCGCTCCCTCGCCAACGTGCTTCCGCAGCGCAGCACGCACAGCAGCCCACGGCAAATCGACCAGGTTCCAGCGCCGATGCCGCGTCGTGACGTAGCCGTAGCGCCGCAGCAGCTCGCCGTTGCTCAGCGGGCCGTAGTAATTGAGGATCTGCGCGCCGGCGGGGATGGTGCGCAGCGAGGTTGCAGTGAGCGCGTGCTCGCCGTGCTCAATGTGTGCGTTGAAGGAGGCGTCGGCGTTGAGCAGGTCGGCCATGGGGACCATGCCGAGGAGGGTGCGGCCTTCGCGGTCTTCGATCCAGGAGGTTGTGGACGAGGTTTCGTCGTCTTCGTCGTCGTCGTTGCCGTCGTTGTTGTGCTTGGTTTTTCGTGGATTGCCATTGTCATTGTCGGTGTCGTTGTGGTCGTCGTCTTCTTCTTTCTCGAGGTCAAAGGCGTATGCCATGATCACACTGCCCATTCTGAAGCCCAGCTCGAGCAGCTCGTCGTCGCTCATTGAGTTCGCGGTCGCGCTGCCGGGTTGTTGCGCCTCGGCGGCAGAGCAAGGGAAGAAGACATGCTCATGTGCGCGGATCACAGGGATGATCTTGGAGCGAATCATGTCCTCGGCCTCCTCGCGGCCGACTTTGCCTGCGACGGGACTCGCTTGCAGCGCAGCGAGCTCGTCGGTGCTCCAGAACATGGGCGTGGTGAATGCGCTGGCGCCAGCGGGCAGGATGTCGAGGTAAGGCTGCCATTTGGCCGTGGAGGTCTGGGATCCCTGGAGATGTTGGTGGATGAGGATCAGGATGAGGGTTGTCCAGGAGTCTTGGGCAGTTGGGTCGACGTCGTCATCCTCGTCCTCGTCGTCGTTGGGTAGCGAGCTGATGGAGGTTGGGGAGGGGGCGTCCATGTTGTGGTCTGGGTCTGGGTCTTGCGGCTCATTTTGTTTGAGAGTAGTGGACGAAGAGGAAGACGGGTTGAAGACGGCTGGCAAGAGACTGGGCAAGGGAGACGTTTCTGCACTGATGATGGCAGAGCGTGGAATGGTAAAGAGGGTCGTATCTGGTGGGATATCCTGAGTAGCAACTGTTTTTTTGGCACAATTACATGTTAATATTGAGCAGAAGTAGTACGAGCGACAATATAGAGAGCCCCCCCCCCCCAAAAAAAAGAAGAGAGAGGATGAGAAACGGGTAGACGTACTGATTCCTCGACCTGCCCCCTGCGCCCGTAGATCACGAATCTCAATGTCCTTGTGGAAGGTTGTGCCGGGCTGGCTTGTGAACCATGCCAGAAAGGCGGCCGTCTTTTGCGCAAAGGACGGGTCGTCTGCCATTCTTGTGAGGGTGAGCGATGAGGGAGTGAGAGTCTTTGCTGAGTGAGTGGAGTGAGTGAGGCACAAAAAGGGCCCCAGTGAGATTTTGATAGTGGTCCGTGCGCTGCTGGCATTCCCCAGTCCCCAGGCGGTGAGCCCTGAGTGGATCGCTTAGTTGCTGGCACGACAGGGGCTCCCTGGCTTCCGCGCGTGGTATGGACAGCCTCGTCCTGGAAGTGAGAAAGTTCTGCTTGCGGAACGGGGGGACGGGTGGACTTCTTTCAACGTGTGATGCACGATTCAAAAACGTCTTGTAATTCTGTACGTCTTTTGCGTCTGCAGGTCTCAGTCTGTAGAGTGCTCAAGGTGCTGTGTAGATGGGTATTCCTTCTGGAAAGGAATGCTCGACTTCACCACACGCATCCATCAACTTTTTGTTGATCTCCTTGCATACAAGTCGCTGAATGAACAAGACCGGACTTGAAGTCGCGCAAAGAAAGTGCAACACTTTACGGAATTGTGGATTTACGCTTCTCTTTTTCTTTTTTTTTCGTTTCGTACTTACATACCTGTCTTGAATCATTTGCAGTCTCGATGTCGAACAAAACATACCCTGTTGACGTTGTTGGCGCTGGTTCAGCATCATTACCGCATAAACAGCTGACTAGGAATTGTTCGGTAGATGGTCAAGGTCATCTCTTTTTTTCTTCTCTTGTTCTTTTTTTTTTTTTTTTTTTTTTTTTTTTTTTTTTTTTTCTTCTGGTCAATCCTCTGATTTTGTCTATTTAAAACGTGATTGTGAGGTGTCTTGCGCTTGATACTTGTGTGTGTAAGAACAATGTTGGACGTCTACCTGGATGTGGGTTCAATCAAGGTTTAGGGCAACTTGGTTCATAATATCCATTACAGGTAAGCCGAGGGGGCTTCTCTAGTAGGGGGAAACTCGTCCATCATCAGAATGTCCCTTTCAAGCAATATTCTGCGCAGATTTCGGTTCAGTGCGCCGGATCTGGGCTGATGAGAAATGGCTGGTGCACGCATTCTTATGCTTCCAGTAGACAGCAACACCGAAGCCTTGGTCGAATGCACAAACTCAAATACTTGCTAAGTCTGGACTCGGTTCTCACCCGAGCTGTAAACTGCCATGCTTCGAAGCATGGCATCTAGTTTCTATGTCGTAGACATTGGTTGTTGGAGGACATGTCACGGCATGTGGATGGCCAGATACAAGGGGGGATCGAGAATGTCAATAGATGCGCCACGGCGGCTGAACTTATGGTCATTCAAAAGATAGCATCACGGTCAGTTGTCGAACGTAACTCTGACTAAAGGAGTAGACAAGACCGTGTCAATGGTCGTGGGCGGACTGGACGCTCCAGCCAATTGCGACAAGTAAAGTCACCATGACCGCTCAATATGTGAGCGACAGACCTTTGCGCCATTCACAATCTCTAAATACAACAGCCTGCCCGTAAGCTGGCAAGTACTATTAAGATTTACCGTGCAGATTTCCTACCCTCCATCAAGAAAAACTGTCCTGCCTTTTATCTCACAGTCCTTGATTCTCAGTCATGTTGTACCAAAAGTCGTCTCGTCGAAATCCACCCCCAGATACAGCAAGGCTTTCTGTTGAAGACGAACACTCGAATGGATACATGCATGATACTTGATTACGTTGGCACCTGTGTACTGAAGAGAATAAGTACTTCACGAAAGTTTGGCCATCGTGCATGTGGAAGTGCTCGCAGCAGAGTTGGCCCAAGATGAAGGAACAGCTATAAGGATACAACTGAGATTTACAGAATTGTGACCCCATTCTGAATGCCAGCAGAAGCGTGCCAGAAAATGCAACTGGTGTAAGAAACCACAAGACTGAAGCAGGAAATGGGAAATTCTTGGTGCTGGCCGCTACATACTGTAAAGATGGCGGCCGAGAAGCAGAGACGATCATGACCAGAACAAGGACCGAGAACATAACTCAAACGAGAAGAACAGGATCAAAGACCGGAATAAACCAAAGCACCGGAAGCAGCCAGGGGAGAGAAAAAAAAAAAAAAAAGGAGAGACGTCTAGCTCATACTCCCACCCTCTCGCCCTCACACCCTCTCACCTTCACACCGTCACAGCTTCACACCCTCAATCACGTTTTCACAGCTTCACAGCTTCACACCTTTTCTGGCCCACTCAGTCACCCACCCACCCACTCGCTCACTTCCTCGCCAACGCATTCAACCCATTCTGCATACCCGAATCTGGATCTAGTGCGACGACAACATACCTTTCCTTACTCCCTTTTCTTCAAATTTCAACCAACAAATCCCAAGTGCTAAATACCTTGGAACAAAAGGAGTCGTAAATGCAAGGACCAAGTATAGCACACTGCATTGAATGCTACCAATTCCAGTGCCATCCGTCAACGGTACATATGTGCATTGTGTTAGTTGGGAGACTCTGATGACGATCGGGTTAGGATATGGGTAAGGACTCGCAAGCAAGCAGGCTGGCTGGTTGGCAAGCATGTTAACTTGTGAATCCACTTCAAGTGCCACTTTGATCTAGTCAACACTGCGAGATACGGATTCAATGGCAAGCAAGCACACAAGCAAGCCATCACAACTTCACATGCCATCTCCATTCTCAGACAGGAGGCCCGAGGTGAGTTCTCCTTGACGTGCCAAAGATACAGAGTGTCATGTATGTACAGACGCTGCCAGGATATTTCCGAGAGAAAAAGACGCCCGTGTGTCTATTAAAAGAAGACGCAATGATTGGCCATTGACAAACAATGCAGCAGTGCAGGACAGCTTTACTCACATGATCGTCGGTGGAAATTCCCTGTTGAAAGAAAAGGTTCGGAAACCCAATCTACAAGCGAGAGCTAGAACAATGGCAACAATTGTTTGGGTGGGAATAACTCCCAAAGAAGCCCTTACACTCCGTTTTTACATGAAATGATACCAAACAATTACCAAATAGCGGATATATATGCATCTTTCTATATATATACCAAGTGCAGTCACCAAGTCCATGCAATGCATCGACCACAATCACCATTCACATGAGAGGGGAAAAGAGGCGAGATACTGTAAATAGAACGCATACTGAGAAAAAGAAAGAGATGATCTACCAACAAGCATATGCAGAAGCCGTCCAGTGTCCAAATGATAGGCCCATCATTTCTGCCGGGCTATCGATCCACAACAAGTCTCCATCCATCCATCTGTCCATCAAAGAGGAGAGTCAAGCAAGGGGCACGTAATGTTGGGGCGACTATATGGAATGCGGAGTACTGGAGCTCTATTCACATCTTCCATCCGTAAGAAGCAGGTGAGGATATATATGACTTCGGAAGCTTCAGATATTGCCTCATCTTGACGTATTGATGTTTGCAAGTAATGAGAAAGGAGGGAAGAAAAAAGCAAACTTGCAACCGCCGCCCAAACCCCGGCAAGAAATCAAGAAATCAAGGGACGAGGTTCCCGCAACTGCACCTGTAACTGCAGACACTGCCCAAAGAAGAGATGATTCCGTGCTGCGGTTCTAGTTCGGTGAACAACCAATCCGGGGACTAATAGAGTCCCTGCATATGATGTTTGGGACATCGAGGATGGATGGGGGCTGGGGACGAGAGGAAGTCCTGGTTGAGGACACAAGGTGAGTATTGAAATGAGGGCAGCAACTTTGCAATCTGTTGATACGAGAGCCCGACTGCAGTCATTCTCAACGTGCTGCTTTGCTCTGAGTGAACAGTCGTAGCTCGCGCAGCCATTCATTCAGCCATCCACTAATTCGATCATGATCGTTTCTCCAGAGGGGTCTAGAACACCTTTCGAAGCATATCAAAAAACCCCAGCATCTAACAGCAGGGAAAAAAAGAAAGAGGGGAAGCCCCAGCAAACAACATGACGAAACATCTTGATCCTCTGGAAAGCTTCAAGTCCAGCATTGCAAGCCAAGGAACATCTCGAAAGTGTTCACGTGGTGTGAGCCGTGAGAGGGTGTTGAGAAGAACCTGACAGACCATCACATCACCGTATGCACTCTGGGCTTGGCAAGGCAAAACCCACTTGCAGCAACACCCCGCACCAAGTTTGCACACGCGCATCCCTCGCACACCACAGATCAGGCCTTAATTTAGAAGCGCCAAGTCTGGGGTGCCGACTCGCCCAAGGGGGGTTGCAATTGAAAAGCTTAGCTTTATTTGTCTGCTGGGCTTTTTCTACATGCAAGACTGGTTTGCCCTCCCAGCTTTTCGTGTTCTTTTTTTTTTTTTGGTGCCAAGACATGTTGGGACCATGCAGTGCTGCGGGCAATTTTCTGCACGACCGGCCAGGCGATGATGTGCATCGATCAAAAGTCTTGGCTCGCTTTCGATGAGTATTCACGTGAGAGGAATACCCGAGTTTGCTGATATGTATCGTCTGGTGTCTCCTTAATGCTCTATGCCTTGGCGCAATCCTTGATAGGACAGGTAAAAAGAAAGAAAGAAAGAAAGACAAGCCCGAGAGCGGGAAGCTAACGGCAGTTCAGAGCCACGAAGATGCTTGTCAAAGTTTCCAAGAACGGCCGTTTGCTTTATATAGTCGCAGAGGTGTAGCGTCTGAGCGTCTTTGACGCCATGGTTCCCCCAAAGCAAAAACCCCTCCCCTAGGAACAGTCTGGCGGATGCCAGCAAGCGACTCGTGCAAGTTGTTGGTTCGCGCACCATGCCCTGGATGATGAATGAGAGAGGCGGGATTTGTGATGGTAAGACCCACAAACACCAGCGCACATGCATCGCACATACATGCTTTGACGGCACATTATGTACTATAGTACTGAGCCTGCACTGATGCGACGCCAGGTCAAGAGCTCTTCTCCACGATCGTCACCAGTCAGAGGGGCCTGTCAAGTCCTATTCGCACTCTGGAATTTGCTGCAACCGAGACGCATGTTGCATTCCCCGGCATAGAGCGGTATAAGCAGTGTCACACGCAAGCCCCTTGCCATCGGAGCAAGTCGACTCTTTGAGAGAATGATTTCGCTCGTCTTCCTTGCCACACCGCGCCACGCCACAACCACACAACCGCCTTGTCCCCCTGAATCTTTTCAGAAAGTCCATCTTGGAGAGCTCGGTCTACACCCGCTGCAGTTATAGAGAGAGCGGGGAGCACGGCTATACGGCATCGGCGCAGCTGGGCCGGTATGTAACAGTATGCAACATAGCCCCTAAGAACGACATTTTGGTGCGAAAACGACCCGCATGGCGGACGAATACAAATCACCCTAGAATAAAGCCGATTGCATTCCGGTGGAGATGAAGACCTGCAGGACTCGCGGGCCGCTGTCGTCAGTGATTTCTTGTTGTTAGCACTGTTTGCGAACCGGGATCTATCGATACACTTTGAGCGAAATGTTAATGCTGAGTAAGGCTGTGTATATCGCAATACCTAAGAAACCATGGTTTAGTGCAGTGCCGTGTCGCTCCCCTCAGAAGCACAGACTCATGACTAGAACGTGTTCTTTAGCGGCGACTGCGGCGACTGCGGCGACTTCGACGTCTTCCTAGATGGACCGGGAGTGATGGTCACACAGCACACTTCCAAAAGTACCGCATTGACACCGGAGGTACAGCATGAGAGCCGTACCCAGGTATGTATTGCCTCGCCAGTAGCTGTTGAGCAAACTGCGAACACATCGTGCTTCCTGTCGAAGCGAGCTTGAAGCAGCAACGCCATGCGAACCGAGGAAGTTACCAAAACGCCCAACGAGCTCACCGCTCGTGATTGCGGCGCTGCATGACGGCAGGGATGGTTAATTTTAGTACCATACAAGAGCAGCAACAGCATCAAAAGCATGTTGTTGACACTCTTATCCCAGGAGGTGCACGTCCTAGGTGCACGTTTCCCATGTCTGACTGGAGGCATATGGTTAGCGCGTGCAACGCCTTGGACCTATGGGAACCTGGCAGCATGCACGCCTTGGCCTTCATTGCTTCCATAATGCTGAGAGCCACTCGCATGGGTCCTTCGTGATCACAATATCCATGATGCAACTTTCTTGAGTTGGACGGGCCCTGCTTCTCGGAGTTATGTCGCAAAGTTGCTAATCGGTGGCTGTGAGACGGCTCACCTCCAGGCTATGACTGCCAGGAAAGCCGTGATCATTTGCGCACCGCACCCTCAAGGTCCTTGACGGCGGGGCTCATGTTCCCACATCACGACGTGCTGGTGGGTCGTGCACACGACTATTGTATGCCGGGGTCTTGCTGTGCGATGATCACCTCTGTTCGGTCTGTAGATCGAACCAGTGACACTGTTGTCTGTCGACTGGTGCCAAGTATGACGCTCGAAGAGATATAAAAAGGTTGATGGCTTCCTCTGGCTTCTAGCTTTGTGCTGGGTGGCACTGCACGCACATTCTGCCTCTTCTCCTCACCTCTCATTGTCTGCAATACCTTGAGGCGTGCCAGCAGGACAGCCAAGTGTCACGTCAACCCCAACATTCACCATTCTCCCTCTGCTCTCCCAAGATCATGTCTACATCTGGTATCATCCTGGCCCTGGGCCTGTTCCAGGCAGTATCGCTTTCTGGAGCGGTGCCAGCACCTCAGTGAGTTCATGTGATGGATCCAGACACACTGGGGACAGGCGCTGACATGGAAACTTTCAGGATGGGAGACTATGGCGAGAATTCAGGGGCGGTAGGCGGTGTTGACCCGCCCATTCCAACTGTCACAGTGGCGTCCGGCTCGCTTTATGGCAGCGAGGCCTTGCTGGGCGGTATAGCCCCAGAGCCAGACACAAGCTCCAGCTCCGAGTCGGCCGTGGTTGCCAACCCCGAGCTCGTCCCAGGTCAGGAGGCAGACAAGAAGCTCGGTCTGTACTTGAACCTGGACAGCGTTCAAGTTCCGCAACCTATCCGGGGTGGCTATGGCGCGACGGACCCAGGGCCAAGGACGTACGACTATGAGCGCCTCAACCCGGATGTCTATGCCGTGCCTGGTACAGACACCGGTGACGTTGCGCAGGCCATGTGGCCACTCGGCTTGTCACACAACCGACAAGGCTCGGACCCGGGTGCGGGTTGGGCGCGTCAGGAGAATATCGAGGTGTTGCCGTCCGCAACAGACATGGCTGGCGTTGACATGCGTCTTGGACCCCATGCATACCGCGAGCTCCACTGGCACACGGCAAATGAGTGGTCGCTGGTGCTCAAAGGATGCGCAAGAGTGTCGTCCGTCGACTCGTCTGGACAAACATTCGTGGACGACGTGTGCGAGGGTGATGTCTGGTTTTTTCCAACCGGCGTGCCCCACAGCATCCAGGCTTTCGACCAGGGCGTTGAATTCTTGCTGGTCTTTGATGATGGCTCTTTTAGCGAGGACGAGACCTTCTTGGTATCCGAGATGTTCCTGCGCACTCCCATCAGCGTCCTGGCCAAGAACTTCGAAGCAGACCCAAGCGCCTTCAACAACATACCACAGGACGAGCTTTACGTGAGTCAACCTGATCCACGATCCATCCGGGTCCCTTTTGCTAGTGCCAGAGTTACTGACTTGTTGATGTCTTGCTGCAGATCTTCACCGGCACAGCTCAACCCGAGAACATCACAAGCGACGTGAACCTGACTGCATCTGCTGGCTCAGCGGACGGCACCAGTCTGTCACAGACGTACCACTGGTCGCAGCAGGATCCCTACACGGTACCTGGCGGCTCAGTCAAGATCCTGGACCCAACCACATTCCCTGTGGCTAGCCAGTTCTCAGCAGCACTGGTCACGGTGCAGCCTGGCGCGATGCGCGAGATTCACTGGCACACGACCTCGCCCGAGTGGAACTACTTTTTGCAAGGGTCAGCTCGCATCACCGTGTTCCAGGCCCCCGAGGCAGCGCGTACCTTTGACTTTACGGCTGGCAGTGTGGGATATATCCCGCAGGCAGCGTCTCACTATGTCGAGAACACGGGAGACGAGGATGTCATTTTCCTCGAGGTGCTGCAGGCGTCGCAGTTCAGCGACATCAGCGCGGCGCAGTGGCTTGCATTGACACCCAAGCAAGTGGTGCAAGACCACCTGAACCTGGCTGACGGCGTGTGGGAAAACCTTCCCAAGGAGAAGCAGTACATCAAGCAGGGCCCGACCAACATGACGGCTCTTGCCACGGCGGTAGTGGGCAGCGGATCATCGAGCTCGAGCAGCAGCGCCACGGCGACGGCCACGGCCACTGAGACGGTTGCTGCACGGTCTCTCAAGGAGGGCGAGGTGGAGGAGACGAGGAGAAAGGTGACCTTTTTTGCCTGAGCCATCCTACCAACGGCTGGGTTTCTTGTATTTTCTTCTTCTCTTCTCTTCTCTTCTCTTCTCTTCCACATATTAGCACAAGATTGCTTGGACGGTGTTGTTGAAAGGACAGGATAGCAGACGCACGGATAGTTGGTTTCCAGTCTCAAACTAAGTAATTCTTCTTCAAATTGCAATAATCTGAACCAGTTCCAATGGTGAAGTCAACTGCCCAGAATCTGTGGCTCTGCAGCCATGTCGGCTGCTGCAAGCAGCAAGTTTGAGCGTCAGCACATGCAGGTACCGAGCTTGGCTTTCGGCAACGAGAAGCAGCATTGTCGCTATCGTCCAGGGTTAATGGCGTACGACCTTGTGGCTGATGATGGTGGCTGGTGCATGCTCGGTTCGTCTTGCAGGCCGGACGAAGGGAAGGACGCGGTGATGGCGACGGCCTGGGCAGTCGACGATGAAGGAGGAAGTTGACTGCGGGTGCGAGAGATAAGATCAAGCCTCGAGCTACACGGTACTTGGGTACGCAGTGTACCTGGTCTCGAAGCACAGACCACGTTGAGTCTAGGTCCAGCAGCCAGCTCCCAGGCAGCAACGGGCAGCGAGCAGGAAGGAGACGCCTTGCTTGGCTACTTGCCTCTTGTGATGAACAATCTCGTTATCAGATCGGATCGGGATCAATTCTGGACTGCCCCACACTTCTGTCCTTTTCTCTCTTCCCATTCCAGCACCACGACACTTCCAACAGCCTGGATAGGCGATGCTATCGACCGCTCGAACCCCGTCCTGTCGCCGTTGCACCGATCGAACAAGACACAGACGAGCCATGACTCGCTCGCGCATCTGTCACTTATCGAGGACCATCCATTGATAACGCATCTCCATCTCGGCAGCCGAGTCGGGCATGCCAGCCTGCTTTTCCACGCGTGACCAGACTCGCCATGCTGTCCGTCAGCCCGACAACACCTGCTGCCGCTTGAGATGGCGGCTTAACTATAAGAAAGAGCGTGTGCAGCGTCGTTGGCGCAGACAGTCTGCGAGGCTTGGTCCAGCCGTGCTCGTGCTGGTGCAAATAAGACGGTTGACGCGGCACGAGCCTCGTCTACTTAGTACTTAGCAGTCTGCCCCGCCGTTTGTACTCGTGCGCCAGATTTGGGTCGCGAGATACTTGCTCTTCTGGGCATTGCGCTCCCACACTGGCCCCTCGGCCCCGCGATCGACGCCAAGCTCAACAATTCAATTTCCCTTGCCCGGCCTCGTCGACGGCAGCAACCACCACGCGGGCTGCCCAGCAAGTCTGGCTGCTGCGACCTGCCCGCTAGCGGCACTGCGCGCGATTTAGTCCATCAGCTCCAGCTGTGGGCTGTCCAGAGCTTCCCAGCTTGCGTGAGGATAAAAGCCACGCACTCTGCCTTTTCTTGCTTCCCGCCGTGCGTATCGCCATCCACTGCAGCTTGCAATGCTTCCAGGACGCTTCTATGCCCGTCTCAGCTCTATTTCACAGCCTGCAACCCGTCTAACACGCTTCTACAGCCCGCCAGCCACACAAAGCCTGCTATTCGCTACGCGCCACTGCAGCAGCAAAAGCAACAACAGCAGCAGCAACAGCTCAGCTTCCAACAACCCGGCCACTTCCCGTTCTCTCCCTCTCTCAACAATGAGCGCAGAAGACATGTCGCAATACCTTCAAGAGACGCACGACCGCGTCTTTGAGCACAACACCCGTTGGGCCGCCGAGAAGAATGCGGCCGACCCCGAGTTTTTTGCGCGCTTGAGCGCTGGCCAGACGCCCGAGTACCTGTGGATTGGCTGCAGCGACTCGCGCATTCCCGCCGAGCAGATCACGGGCCTGGAGCCTGGCGAGGCCTTTGTCCACCGCAACATTGCCAACCTCGTCTGCAACATCGACCTCAACGCCATGTCCGTCATCAACTATGCCGTGGAGCACCTCGGCGTCAAGCACATTGTCGTCTGCGGCCACTACGGCTGCGGCGGTGTCAAGGCCGCCATGACGCCCAAGGACCTCGGCATCCTCAATCCCTGGCTGCGCAACATCCGCGACGTCTACCGCCTGCACGAGAAGGAGCTCGACTCCATCTCGGACGAGCACGCCCGCTACGACCGTCTTGTCGAGCTGAACGTGATTGAGCAGTGCCGCAACGTTATGAAGACCGCGGCTGTGCAAGAGAGCTACAGCAAGAAGAAGTTCCCTGTCGTCCACGGCTGGGTGTTTGGTTTCAAGGACGGCCTGCTCAAGGACCTCAAGTTTGACTTTGCAGCCACGTTGAAGGACATCCAGAAGATCTACAACTTGACCGACTAAGACAGTCTCGGCGGACTCTTTGCTGAATTCATAGCTATTCAATTCTTTTGCCGACTTTCGGCACACTTTCATCACTTCTTGCTTTTGCGCGTTGTGTCGTGAACAATGACTCTAGTTGACCCCAAGAATATTCTACAATCTAATGATCGACGCTCACCGTTCTAGAACCACCACCTCCTCCTCCTCCTCCACCACCATTACCATTACCACGACGCAACAAGTCGCTGTCAAAGCTGTTGTCAATACGGCAAAGAACCTTCAAGATCTTGTGCCGACTGAACAACGTTTCAAGCCCAACAGCCAATCATTCAAGCAGCAACCCAAGTTGGTATAATGGCCATTCTTGCATGCACACCCCAAGCAAACAATTGTCTTGTGTGAGTTTGAACAAAGACAATTTAGGTATACAACGGAACAAGTCAAGGTGGCTAATGTTCGTCAAGCTCCAAGCACTTTGAAGCTACAGACAAGGCTTCCGAAAATAGAAACAAGGTTACCAAGTACCACAAACTGCTATAAAGACTGACAGGAAGCATGATTAATTTGCGAGTTTAGGCTTCTCAGCTAAAGCACTGGACTGTACATCACTACGGCTCCAGCATTCTTGTAACAAAGTTTCAGCACGCAACATTACTTGCTAACTCTTGACAGAAATCGTCTGCGGCCACATCATGACTGCCGCCAGTGGGCCGTCAGTCCAATGGAACCACATGCCCGAAGACCGGGAGGTGTTTGAGATCTTTCGACGTCTCCCGTTGCAGAACCACTGCGCCATCACGATTGATCAGTGTACATATGTGGTTACCAGCAACCACACCAACCTGGGCCTTGCAGAAGTCAGGTATTGGGGTCGGTTCAGCGATTTCCTCCGCAAAGATGACAATGGGAACCTGCGCATCTTGTCCTTGGCCGAGTTTATCACTCGAGCGTTGTATGAGATGCGCATTCAGACACACGACACCAAGATCCACAACCACTATCGTGTCTTCACTTCGAATGGACTGGAGGGCAAATGGACTCATATGCCTCGCCACGAGCACGGTTACCGCAGAGCCATCCGCTCGTACGACAAAGCCTGGCACAGCGACCCAGCACGCAACTCGGCGATGCGATTTCATTTCCACTTTGACAACATGCACACGCATTCTCCCACCTCTGAGCCCTCTGCGCAGGTAGTGCACTTGCTCCATCACCGCCTTCGACACGGCTATGGCGACCGGTTCCTGGACCCCGTTATCGATGGCATTCAGAGCGACTACTCTGGAAGCGAAGCAAGCTCACGTCCAAGCTCACCGACACATCCAAGCCCTGGTGATCTAGCGCGGCTCGATCGCAGCAGAGATGTTGTGACGCCTTGGCCCAAGTCTGGGTCGCCGCCGCGGCAGAGACCTCGCAGTCAACTGCCAACGCCGACCCGTACTCTTGGCAAGAACATATCCGACCTCAACCACCGGTTCCACGCCGTCGTTTCGACAAGTCATCGCTCGCACAGCATCTCGGCGGCTGCCTTGACGAGCCTCGCAGCACAGATCAAACAAGGCGACCTTCACAACCTCAACGGTTGGCTCCCTGTCTCGCCTTCGCCGTCCATGGACGAGTGGACTCGTTGTTGCAGCATTTTCCCCCACCTTCAAACCCATGCGCTTGCGCAGGACATCAAGGCTCGCTCGATTCGGTTCCCCTGGTCCAGGCTGTACCTGACTCCTCTCCAGTTCTATTCGGCGTATCTCACCATTCAAGGGAAGGGTGGGTTTCTCAGTCACGACATGGGACTGGGCAAGACACACACAGTCCTCGCTGCCTGTGCACTCAAGGGCCTGATTGCGGCGTCCAAGGCGCGCGTTGTTGGCGATTGGGGCTCGCCGTTTGCCAACCGGCATTTGCCAAGGGCAACAGGGCCCAGACACGGTCTTCAGTGCCCAAGCCAGGCACAACGTGCTGGCGATGTTATCTGCTACTGCGTGCCGACGGGAATGACGCGGCGTCTGGCAGATGTCGTAAAGCCTGGTGCGTCCCTGATCCAAGTGCCGATTGCGACCATGGCCGCCTGGGCGCAGGCCATCAATGCCGCCGACTTCAAGGCTCCCGCTGCTTACAACTTTGTGATTGTTTCCCAGAGCTCCGAGATTCCGCCTCACCTGCGGCGTGACCTGGACACCTTCCGACGGGCTTTCCGGATGGGTGCTACTGCTGCCAGGCGCACCGTCAAGAACTCGTACGACCTTACTTGGCAGAGCCACGCGGCGCTCGAGTGTCTGGGCAACGACATTTTTGTGATTTCCCACGGTGACGAGACCTTTTTCAAGACTTTTCAGCACAAGCCCACGGACCTGAACCCTCGACCGCCACTCGACACTGTGTTTGAGCGGTCAACAGTCTACGGGGCCCCGATCGGGCTGACCTTCATCGACGAGGCTCACCTCCCTGGGGTCTACGACAGCAACCGCACCCCGATGGTCATGGCCATGTGTCACAAATGGATCCTGAACGCCGACCTCTGGCTCGTCTCTAGCACTCCTTTGGGCACCAAGGGCGGCCTGGAAAGCCTGGTGTTCCCCATGCGCCTCGTTGATGCGCACCTTCACACCAAGATGCCCCAGCTTGCCGACTGTCACAAGGACGCAGTGTACAAGAAGACGGCCGAGAAGATGCAAGATTTCTTGGCCATGTTTCGGGACATGTTCACCACGAAGCTGGTCCTGAGGTTCCTGCACTCGTCCACGTTCCTTGGCCAGGCTGTGTCCAGCATACAGCACGTCAGGCCCAGACTGGTCGTGGCCGCCACGCCACGCGGCCAGCGAGCGGCCGTTCAAACGCTCGCGACGCGAAGCAAGGAGTCGGTTCCCACCCACTATGGACATGCCGACTCGCTTGCCCACGCGCCGAGCGTCGTCCGCGACGAGCTCTACTTTGTGTCTCTGTTCCCTGCAGCGGCAAGACTGATCAACGACGGCAAGATGCACGTGCGCGACAAGGACGTGCGCACCAAGATCCGCGCCCTCGAGGACCGCACCCACGTGTTGGCCATCGACGAGGTCCTGCAGCACTGGCGCCATGTTGGCCGGCACAGCCCCAAGCTGCACCTCATCCTGTCCGAAGTCGAGCGCGCCAACGCCGACCGCCGCGAGCGCCCGGCGGCCACCACCGGCGGCGGCGGCGTCGTCGTCGTCGTGTCCAGCGCGCCTCCCGATCTGACGAGGCGGCCGTCATCGTCATCAAGAAAGCAGCGGCCTGCCGCAGAAGACAACAACCTCGCGCTCAAGAAGCTCGTCATCCTCACGCCCACGGTCGCCACCGCCGTCTACCTGTATGCCTGGCTGCGGCTGGAGCCCAGCGTCCAGGTGCATAACATCAACCCGGTCCTCTACCACGAGGATTTGTCGCGCAACGCGCGCGCGCGCATCGAGCAGGACTTTCAGAGCCTCGACCGCAACCGGCCCGGCAAGCGCACGGCGCGCACCTTGATTGCTACCATGGCGGCTGCGGCCACGGGGATGAACCTGCAGGTTGCCAACTACCAGATCCTCACGAGCCCGTGTCCGAGTGCGGCGGAGCTGGGCCAGGCCTTTGCGCGCACGAACCGCGCGGGCCAGCCGTTGCCTGTGCATCATAGCATCTTGGTTCTGGACGACAGTCCGATTGATCGGATCAACATGGCGTGTCTTGCTCAGCGAGAGATCAAGTCGGATCCGTACGCCTTGGATGCAGGCTTGGAGATGAAAGGAGATGGGCAGTCTGACGCTTCCTCTGGCAGTGGAGGAGGAGGACATGGCAATGGTTTGTCACATGAGGATATTTACAAGATCCTGCGGCGGCGGGCAGATGGACGGGATATGGAGGAGAGGGCCGACAGTGCTGCGTTGCCTCCTCATGCGTACAGCGAGGGTGGTTGGATATAGGGCTGTCGACGGTGCGGGTATGATATGATTATGGATGGGGTTCGAAGGAGATCTTTGTGTATGGAAGGTAAGATCGAAAGACACGATCGCGACAAGTTCATATCTACGACGTTTCACTCCTGTGATGCTGACAAAAACAGAAGACTGACTACAATCCAGAATCCTGTGGCTAGTAAGTACATCCAGCTCGTCTACAACTCTGCATTTGATTCATGAATTCTTCACTAACCGTTCATTTGCTTCTCCAGACACTTTGGATATGTATATATTTATTTACTTGATTTGTAAAAAGGTTGTGTGTATATTATATGTACGTGTTGAAGCAGATACTTTCCGAAACATTAAAGCTCCCTTTTATGAACCTCCTTCACAAGGGCTATCCCCTCTTATCCACACCACTTGACTAACTCTGCACACCTCGGCGGCAACCGGCTTAGTAGACGGGCAGGGCGAACGCATCAATGTCGTAGTTCCACGAGTCGATGCTTGCCTGGTCGTACTGGCACTGCAGGGTGGTGCCGTTGTTGGCCCAGTAGGGGCGCAGAGGGAACGCGCAGATCTGCTGGTTGGCGCCCAAGTTGTCGCCCTGCAGCACGGTGCCGTTGAGGGTCACGGGCTGGACGCCGTTCTCAACCCAGTCGATGAGCACGGCCAGGTTGGTCTGGGGGAAGGGCCCGTTGGGCTCGTAGGCGTTGGTGTCGCAGTGGCCGGCGCCGGGGATGAGGTAGAGCTTGTAAAAGTCGTTGATGGCGCTGACGCTGTCGTTGTACGACAGATGCGGGAACAGCACCTCGCGGACTGAGTTCCAGTAGCGCACCGACGAGGCGGCGGGGATGCTGAAGTCGGACTCGCCGTGGAAGTGGATGACCTTGCCGCCGGCGCCCTTGTAGGGCGTCAGGTCGGGCCAGTTGGTCATCAGGCTGTCCTGGTACTCGTTCCAGCCCTGGTAGATCCAGTCGCGCAGCGTCGAGTACGTGATGCCGTCGAGCGAGGCCAGGTTGTCGCCTTCCTGCAGCTGGAGCAGCACGTGCACGAAGCCGCCGCCCAGCCCCGACACGGTCGCCTCCCACTCGCCTGTGTCGGCATTGTACGTCGTCTCCGCGTCGTCCCACGACGACGTGGGCGTGTACGAGAAGTAGACGCGGTTGCCCTCGTCGTCGTGCAGCCCGTCGAGGATGGTCTGTGCCACGGCGATAGCCTCGGCCGTGACGTTGCCGACCTGCGCGGGCGTGGTGGTGGCGCCGCCGCCAGCGCCGCCAAAGCCGCCGCCGCCAGAGGACGCAGCGCACGAGTAGGGCAGGCCCAGCGTGGCGTTGATGTTGAAGTTGGCCGTGCACAGGTCGGTGCGGGCCACAACGCCGTCGAGGCGGCCGTCGAGGCCGTCGCAGGCCAGGATGGTGGCGTTCATGATGGCTTCGAGCTCGCACGGCGGCGGGTAGTAGTCGAGCGTCTTCTCGACGACGCCCGAGTACAAGTGCTGGACTTGCTGGAAGGCGAAGCGGAAGGCCGGAGCGCCAATGGCAGCGCCGTCAAAGGCATCGCTGAAGCGCTGGACCTGGGACCAGCCTTCACGGCCACCCTCGGAACAGCCCTGTTTCGAGTGGGGGTTCAAGGTTAGTCTACTTGGGACGCTTTTGTTTGCTTGCTGTCTTTTGGGTGGTTTTTTTCTTCTTCTTCTTTTCTTTCTTCTTCTTCTCAACAACATCGGAGAGACAAGGGAAAATGAATCGTTCGTCGTCTTGTTCTTACCTGGTAGTACGTGTACACCTTGGTGTCGTTGGTCTCGAAGAAATTCGCGGTGAAGTTACGGCCCAGCAGGGTCAGCTCGCGGATGGCCTGGTAGCCAAACATGTAGACGTCCTGCCAGTCGACGGTGCCGTTCTCGACCAAGAAGGTGTCGATGGCGTTGGACTGGTCGACGCCGAAGCCGCCGTCGGTCTGGCCGGCGACGGCGCCGTACTGCACGCCGCCGGGCAGCGAGCCGGTGCCCGAGTTGATGGCGTAGCCGCCGCCGCCGGTGCTCAGCCAGCGGTTCTGGAACTCGTCGGGGGTGGGCAGCCACAGGGTGAGCAGGACCGAGTCGTTGCGGCCGGTGTGGCTGTAGGTGAAGGTGACGTTGCAGTAGTCAAAGGTGGCGGCCGGGAAGAAGACGGAGTCGGTGGGCCCGACGGTGTAGTTGGTCACGGGGTTGGCCGTCACGCTGTCGGCATTGACCGTCAGGCCGACGTAGTCGTAGAAGCCCGTGGGCGGCAGCGCGGCAGCGGCGTACTCGGGCGTGCACACGTCGTCGAGGCTGGCGCCACGCACGGCGGCAGCGAGGGCCAGGAAGGCACCTGCGGACCAGGTCTTGCGGGCGAGGAGAGGAGCCATGGCTTTGCTTGCTGGTGAGGGACAAGGAGCACGAGGAGTGTTGATGGAGAAGGAGGAGGAGGAGGAGAAGAAGAGGAGGAGAAGAAGAAGAAGAGGAGGAGGAGGAGGAGGAGGAGGAGGAGGAGGAGGAGAAGGAGGACAAGAAGGACAAGAAGGAGGAGGCGGTTCTGTCTTGTCTGTCTGTCTGTAATAAAACAGAGAGCTTGACAGGAGTGAGGCCGTACCGAACGAGAAGAGGAGGCTGTCGATCACCAGAGCTGCGTGAAGGGGACTGGCCAATTTATAACTGGTGCAAGTCGGCCAACTGGCACATGTTGCAATGGAGGCTGTCGTTGGTGCCAGCCTCCCACACAGAGCACGTTGCTCTCGCTTGCACCGGCAGTATCGGGCGGGACAGTGCCCCTGCGTCGTCGGCGATAGTTCAGGACGACGGCCTCGTCACGCGTGATCTACATGCTGGGTGCTCGTGGGCCGCGCTTTGGCGCGGTATTATCCCAGCCCAGCCCCAGGCCAGGCCAGGCCAGCTCATCGTGGGGTGTGCGTGGGAGCATCTACTCCTCGAGCAGGGCAACTCTGGGCCAGCAGCAGCAGCAGCAGCAACAGGAGCAACAGGAGCAGCAGCAGCTTGGGGCAACGCGTCAGCCACCGAGCCAATCCTTGCCGATGATCATCTAGACTCCGGTGCCGTGCGTTTGGAGGGGAGAGAGAGAGAGAGAGAGAGATTGTGTGTGTGTGTGTGTGTGTGTGTGTGTGTGTGTGTGTACAAACGTGTAAGTGTATAAGTGTGCAAGTGTACACAGGACAGTAGAAGCAGTCAGTGGGAGTAGTTGACTTTGATCTCTGCTTCGCTGTCTTGCTTGTCACGGACGATAGCGGAGTCCAGAACTGATGTCCAGGATGTCCAAGTGGCGCACGCGGTTCCCCGTCTGGGGAAAAAGAAGGCTATCGAAGGCTATCCTTAATCTTGTCTAGCCTTGCCCTCTTGTTTTACCCCATGGGGATGGCCCAGCACTGGGGAGGGGGGAGCGGATCCCGGCTCCTTGCTGGGCCCTCTTCCCCGCCCTTGTTTTCTGGGGGAGCTTCCGCGTTGGGGCATCTGTGTCCGAGCGCTGGCCTATCGGGGAATGGGGCCAGAGTTGCTTGCTTGCTTGCTTGCTCGCTGCTGCTGCTGCTGCTGCTGCTGATGACGAAGGAGAGGGGGTGGGCTGCCACATTGTGTGGAGGCCAAAAAGGAACGCGCTTGTGACGTACCGTGTGCGCAGATAAGCAGATTGGTGTTCGCCTCCTAGAACTGAGGCCCTGCGTGCGGAGTATCCCTGGCAAGTCTCTGTGGCTTTGTCGACAAGTCGTGCCTTGGTTGTTGTTGTTGGTGTTGGTGGTGGTGGTGATGGTGGCTGTTCCTCCTCCTTCTCCTCCTCTCCTCCTCCTCCTCGTCTTGGTCGTTGTGGTTGTGGTTGTGGTGTGCACCGCACGCACTCACTTGATTGCACTGTGTATCTTGTTCCAGTGTCGTCAAGAGAGCCGCCTGTGATGTGATGTGAGAAAATCTCAGGCAGGGTGGATTCGCCGCAACTCCATTGCATGCATGCAGCTGGAAAGGAGAAGCTTTTTGTTGTACAAATGTCGAGCAGACCCGGGCGGTGTGTGTGGCCCAAACAAGATCTGTTGGACCGTCGGCTGTCACCCAAGACGAGATTTGATGTCTATGCAAAACGGCACAAGTGAGTGAGGGCTGCGTGGGATTGCACGCGAGGCCCGGACAGGACGGCAGAGAGACGAGGGGCTCCCTTGGGATGGCAATCGTGGCAGTAAGCGTGAGGAAACGGTTGGCTCGGCCTCGTTTGGATCGTCAGGGTCGGGGTCAAGGCCGAAATGAAGATCTGCACGGCGCACTTCTGGGTCTGTGTTTTTTTGTTTTGTTTGGTTTGGTTCTGTTTTTTTTGGGGGGGGGGGTGGTTGATGTGACTGTGTTTGCTTCTCTCTCTCTCTCTCTCTGTGTGTGTGTGTGTGTGTGAGTGTGTGTGTCTCCTCTTGGTGGTTATCAATTGGTGTTTGGACTGCTGCGTACTACAATGTGTGTAAGTACTATAGTGCGTATATACTATAGTGTGTAAGTGCCATAGTGTGCAAGTACTATAGTGTGTGTAAGTACTATAGTGTGTATATACTATAGTGTACATGTACTATAGCATGTACACACTATAGTGTATACACATGCCTTGGCTGATATCCAACCCAACAACACCGTCCCCTTTCACAGCCAGTTGCACAAAGAGCCAAAACACCATGTGAAGAGGGCATCACCCTCAAAAGTAGATGCCGGGAACGCTGTGCAGCCGCCACACCACAACTTGGACTTTGCAAAAAGCAAATGCGAGAACCCGTTGCAACTGCGTGCCATGCTTGCATGCAGGGCCACACCCTGCTGTTCTGCCAGGGCTGCCGCGCCAAGGCGGTCATAATTGCCTGGATCGAGGTGGCCTTTGCTTGCTTTGCCGCTGTGGCGTGTTGGTGACCGTGTCGTCGTCGTCGTCGTGGATTGATAGATTGATAGAGGCGGTGCCCTGGACGCTGGCCAAAAGCCACAAACTTTTGGCGGTGACGATGGCTTCAAAGGAGAGTTGTCCCAGCGGGACATGTTGAGTCTATTGAGTCTGCACGAAAGAGGACGCGAGGGACCTGCTCGTTCCCACCTGGAAAGTGACGTATGATCTCCGTGGCGGTCCAGTGTATATGGTGTATAACCTTATATGTATCATCTCCACCTTTTGTGTGTGTAGAAGCGTGTTATGCCTATGTCACTTGCATATCACCCAAATGGATTGAGCACCATTCACCATCTCGTGGCTCCAAAGTCTTTGTCTACCTGTCTAGGATCAAGCAACGTTATGTCGTGGGAGTCGGACTGTGGGATCCTAAGCAGACTTCAACTTGGAGTAGCCGTCGACGTGCCCTTCTTGTGACTTGGCAAATGCATAGACAAGCAAGCACATTGCCAGACCCCACTCGCACAGCGTCTCCGCACGTTGTCTCTTTTTACCGTAGCATACGCGGATTGGAGCGAGAGTGTCTCCAAGCCACAAGATTGTCCCATCCACCGGCTTGACTCTACCATCACGTACAGCCTTCTTCTTCTTCTCTTTCTTCTTCTTGACAAGCCTTGACAAGCCTTGACAGGCCTTGGCCCCGCCACGACCAGCACAACCACATGGCGCACACCCCAGCCTCAGCCTGGACCTGGCAGTCCCGCGCGGCCGAGAAACGCAGGCAGCGCGACAGTCTGCTGCCCGAGCCGTGGAGGCTGTCGGCGACCGCAGTGCAGGCGTCTCTGGGCGTGCAGCAGCCCGCCGAGACGAAGCAGAACAGTCTGGTCGACCTGGACGTGGTGCGCAGAGCGGGCATCCTCACGGCCCGCGAGCTGCACATCACCGAGGACTACACGGTTGCGCAGCTGGCCGAGGCCCTGCAGGCTGGCCGACTGCGTGCGCTCGAGGTGACGGTTGCGTATTGCAAACGCGCGGCGATTGCGCAGCAGCTGGTCTGTATAAATGCATATTTCACTGCTTGGGACACTCTGCGCTCTGCTCTCTTTTCCCCTCATCCATGACCTGGACTCTTTTCCGTTCAAAATCCTGCTCTGTAATCCAAAGAATGTCACGCTCTCAAAGCCAGTGTCTATTCAGTCTCTCTCTCAGTCTCTCTCAGTCTCTCTCAGTCTCTCTCAGTCTCTCTCAGTCTCTCTCAGTCTCTCTC
>KZ678564.1:582-25075 GCA_003019895.1 Coniella lustricola | reverse complement strand
TCTCTCTCAGTCTCTCTCAGTCTCTCTCAGTCTCTCTCAGTCTCTCTCAGTCTCTCTCAGTCTCTCTCTCACACACACACACATACACAGCCTTGCAAGTCATAGAATCCTTCCCACAAAGACTAAGTACAAAGTGAGGAATAGACAGCATGCCTGACCGAGATCTTCTTCACGCAAGCCCAGGCCAGAGCACGAGAACTAGACGCTCTTCGCCAACAGGGCCAGCTGGCAGGCCCGCTCCACGGCGTCCCCGTCAGCATCAAGGACTCGTTCCAGGTCCGCGGCGTAGAGGCCACCCTGGGCTTTGTCGATAACCTCGGCCGTGGCCCGTCAAAGGAGAACTCCTGTCTGGTCGATGTGTTGCTGGCGCAGGGAGCTGTGCTCTACTGCAAGACGAACATTCCGCAGACTCTGATGGTACAGCCCCCATTGTGGTGGTTTTTTTTTCTCTTCTTTTTTTCCCCCCTTCTTTTGTTCTTCTTTTGTTCTTCTTTTTTGGAATAGAATGTGGTGACTGGCCTCGCTGCAAGAACAAGGCTTGGTCCTGGCCTGAATGAGCCAAAACGGCTGACGCTGTCCTGAACATTTCCAGACCGCCGACTCTCACAACAACGTCTTTGGCCGCGTCCTCAACCCGCTGAACACGTCGTGGTCCGCTGGCGGCTCCAGTGGCGGCGAGGGCGCCCTCGTGGCCTTTCGTGGCTCGCCACTGGGCGTCGGAACAGATATTGCAGGTATGATGATGATGATGATGATGATGATGAGGATCATGATGATGGCTCACTTGCTTTCGTGATCTCCTCTCTATCAGTTTTGGGTCTGTGGTTGCCATCACACACTCTCACACACACTTACACACACTCTCTCTCTCGTAAACAGGCTCGATCCGCATTCCCTCTTTATACTGTGGCCTGTACGGCTTCAAGCCAACCGCGAACCGCATCCCCTACGGCAACCAAGTCTCGCCCAGCCTGCCAGGCCTGCACACAATCCAGGCCTCAGCGGGCCCCATTGGCCACGACATCGAGTCCCTCGTGCTCTTCATGCGCGCCGTGCTCGCCGCTCGGCCTGCGCGCATCGACGGCACCGCTCTGGACGTGCCGTGGCGCGAGGCCGGGTCCCTCTTCACAGCATCGTCGGCCGCTCGTCCATCTCGAAAGCTGCGCTTCGGCGTCGTGCCAGAGGACCCCTTCTTTCCCCTCCACCCGCCGATTCGCGCTGCTGTGCGCAGTGCAGTCCATGTGCTGCAACGCGCTGGCCACACCGTCGTTCCCTTGACGGCAGCCGAGGCCCTCGTCGCGCAGTGCTACGACGTCGCCGTGCAGATGTTTGCCCTGGACAGGACGGCCATGGACACGCTTGCGCGGAGCGGCCGCGGCGGTGGTGATATTGGTGGAGGAGGAGGAGGAGGAGAGCCTGAGCCGCCCGTGCCGTGCTTGGCGACGTTGCGACGGGCCATGCGCGAGGTAGCGTGGGACCAGGTCCGAAGCGCAGGTCCTGGAGGAGGACAAGGCGTGCAGATTCCAGACACGCGGAAGATGCAGGGCGCGGACCGACTGGACAAGCTGGCTGTGCTGAACGTCACGAGGGACGAGATCCGGCGTCGCTGGGCCCGAGGCGTGTGGGAGGCCAAGACGCTGGACGCCGTCATTGCGCCAGCATATCAGAATACGGCGCTCGAGCACGATGAGGGCGGCGCCGGTGCGTACACGAGCCTGATGAACTTCCTGGATGTGAGTTCCTTGCTTTGCTTGTCCTGCTGGTCTTTTCCGTCTGTTTCGTTTTCCCGCGTCCTTGCTCGGTCTTGTTTTCTTTTCTCGCCTTTTCTTGGACATGGAAAACGAAGCGGTACACTGTCGTTTCTCGTTGCGTTCGAGTCGTTTGGTCAAGTACACGAGTGGCCCGTCTCGGTATGAATGGGATGGGATGCGTGCTCATTTTTCGCACAGTACCCGGCCATCAACATCCCCTTTGGCCGCGCGACCAAGGCAGATCTAGATCTGGCAGATGGTCTCGTCGTGCCATCTGGATCCACTGCGCCTGTCTGTAAGCATCTTGCTCCATCCTCTTGCCAGACCTTGTGTTCTCCGTTTCCTCGTTGCAGTCGAACCCGCGTGCGGTCGTACTCAGAAAGAAAACTAAAGCCGCCTTCTCCCAGATCGGCCCGAGACACTCGAGGGCGTGCCGCTCGCCATCCAGCTGTGCACAACGACACTGCGCGACGAGGAGTGTCTGGCCATTGCCAAGGTCGTGGATGCGTGCTTGAACGGACACGGCTCAAGCACAGCAAGGCCGCGGATGTGAAAGGGTCAGTGAGTGGTTGGTTGTGTGTGTGAGGCATATTGGTATGAGAATAGAAAGACTACGGGATATGTTGGACTTCAAGTGTTCTGTTCTTGTTGTACGAGTATAATCCAAAATCACGTGGACCTCCTCGAGTTCTCATGGCAACCATTGGCAATAGGATGTAACACGCCTTGCTATTAGACAGTATATCAAATGGACATGTCGGCTTTTTCAAGACTCCCATGAACCATATATATATAAATATATATGCACATACACCAAGGCAGAGATGCCAACTTTCATCACACGATTACAACCAGGTATTCCGCCTGCTCAAATCTGTAGTAAAAAAGAAAAAAAAAGAAAAAAAAGCTTCACCAGTGACGAAACTCTCACTCTGCTTCATCTCCACCGCCAAAAGACCTCATCATCTCCCTCATCCACCCCGCCAGAGCCTCTGCTCCGTTCTCCCCAAACATCAGAGCATTCTGCTCCACCGAAGCATGCGCCTCTTGGGCAGCCCGGCGGTGCATCTCCTCCTCACACTCCTTCATCTTGGGGCTCAGCACCCGCCGAAACACTTCTCCCACGCTCTCCTCTTTTCCTTGTGCGCCACCACCACCATCTTCTTCTTCTTCTCCTTCTTCCTGCTGTTGCTGTCTCTGTGTCTGCACCTCCAGACACTCCCGCCACGCGCCACCAATAGACCTCGACACATCAAGCGCATCCCACATAGCAAGATTGACCCCTTCGCCCGACGGCAGCATCACATGCGCCGCGTCTCCAATCAGCGTTGCATGAGGGGCGTGTGTCCAGCAGTGGCCAGCAGGGAGCGAGACGAGGGGCTTCAGCTGGATGCCGTCTTGCTGTCTGTACCCTTCTTCTTCTTCTTTCGCGGCTGCTGCGATAGTCTCGTCAAACGCCATCCGCACGACCTCCTTGACCTTGTCGCCAAACCTGCCCAGAAACCGCTCTTCGTTGAGAACTCTCTGCTTGACACGGTCCAGCGACATGTCTCTGCTTCCGAGTGAGAGAATCTCTTTTTCCCTTTCTTGTTCTTCTTCTCCTTTCCCAGCCCTCACACCACTGTCACCAACACCACCACCAACACCGCCCGACCTCTGACAATTCAACATGACCGTCACAAGCGCACTATCCCGCACCCCGCCCATCACACAAACCATGTGCCCTTGCGCAAGACACAGGAACATGCCCCGGCCCACATACGCCGCCAGCCGCGGGTGGCGCGTCGAGATGGCCGGGATTACAAGGGGGAACCAGTGGATGCCCGAGGATTGCAGTGTGGACGCTGAGGAAGGGGGGAGGAGAGTGCGGACGCGCGAGAAGGCGCCGTCTGCGCCAATGAGGTAGTCGAAGTTTTCAATTGTTGTTGTTGCTGTTGTTGTTGTCTTGATGTTGGAGGAGGAGGATGAGGAGGAGGTGGTGTCAGGGACGAGGTCTTCAGATTCAATGTGCAGGGCGACACCACCGCTCTGCTCGTCCTTTTCAGCCTTGACGACCTTGCTCCCCCACCGGATGCAATCGGGAGGGATCTTGTCGAGCAGGATGCGGAGGAGGTTGTTTCGTGCAATCTCGGGTCGGCCTCGTTTCGTTTGCTGCTCTTTTTCTTCTTTTTCTTTTCCTTCTTCATTTTCACCATCCGAATACACAACCCTCCCCTCTCGATCCACAACAATCATCCCCTCCTCACAGTCCCCCGTCAACGGCACAAACCGCTCCCACAGCCCACACGCGCGGATCGCAGCGAGCCCGGAGCCCTCGTGCAAGTCGAGCGAGCCAGACGGTTCGTCGAGCTGGGCAGGGGTGGGTTTGGACCGCATCTCGAAGACGGTCACCGGGAGTACTGGTGGAGTGGAAGTGGGATGAGTCTGTTGTTGTTGAGACGACGACGACGACGACAGCTGCAGCAGCAAGGCAAGCGTCAAAGCACCGGGACCACCGCCTGCAATCGCGATTCTGGGGTAGCCAATCGGAGCAGCAGCAGCAGCAGGAGGAGGAGGAGCAGTGGCGGTAGTTGATCCAGTTCTGTTGGAGTGAGCCATATCGTGGGATATCTTGGCTTTTGACCGAGGAGTAATCCTCAGGCACACTGCCAAGTCTGTCGTAGATAGGAAAATAAAGGGGAAAAAAAAGAAGAAAAAAAACACGTGCGGTCGTGTCGTTTGGTACAAACTTGTGATGATCACAGGTCCGAATATTGCTTCAACTCGAATCAACGTAGAGAATATCGGTGTCCAGAAAATAAAGACAAAGTGTAAGTGTGTGTGTCTGACTGAGAACCTTCCATCGTCTTGAGCAAAACAAAACACAGCACAAAGACCCTCTTTATACCTACTCACCAACCAACCCATTCGGGCCCGGAGGCTGTCGTTGCCTGTCATCACGGCAGCAACAGGACGGCCCGACTCGGTCACTTCGGGGCTTGTCTTTGGCACGTTCGCAAGATTCGGGAGATTCGCAAGATTCGGGGTTTACGGACCATACGCCGCCGGCGCGCCAAGAGCAGGGCATACAGCCAAAAGTATGCTCTATCCTCCGGACGCTTTTTGTGCTCACAACAACGACCGACTTGATATTGCGAAATAGCTGCGCAAGGTGTCTGTCCAGTACACAAGGACTTGATTCTCGGTGGTCTTGGTGCCAGTCGACTTGTGGTTGCTATCGATGCAATTAGTTAAGCATGTTGCCACAGAGGGTAGAACTCTTATTCACTTACTTTGGTCTTTCTTACTTGCTTCCTTGCAGTACAAGCAAACAAGCACACCTCTTCAATCAATTCCCGTGTCCTTCTTCCATTTCCCTGGTCCAACTCCTTGCTACCATGCCATCTCATGCCATGTCATACCATGTTCTCTGTGTACGTACCAGTCATGGTAAAAGAAATCAATTGCGCCGTCCGTCCCTCAACCTTGCTGCGCCGCCGCTTCCCAGCCGATAACTCCGTTGCAAACACAGATGCAGGTGCGGGAAAATGCAGTAATAAGCACATGTCGTCCGGCGTTCCTTTGCAAGTCCCGTTCTTTTCGACATTCGTCTCTTTGGTTCCCAGGCAGCTAACTGTACGGTTGGTACACAATGCTCTGTTCCCCGGCTGATATCCTTTGGTTCCAAGGCAGACAGCAAAGCTCTCGCACGACCAAAATAAGGATAACTGCTTGTATAGTGGAGCATGTTGTCATGTCAAAAATTGATGGCTCCCCCCCCCCCAAAGGCACCAAAAAACCAGCAAATGCCATAAACACCAATTTGCCGCTCATGCACCCGTAAAGTCGCGCTGAACAAGCTGCCACACTCTAACTTGCGAAACTGTTGTGCAGCAGGTCCACCAGCTCCGCAATGCGAAGTGCAGTATCTTCTTGGCTGGTACGAAGAACCTTGATCTCATCTCCAAAGCCCGCAGTCCGGGCCATGACCTCCTCGATCCTGCGTGAGAGGAACGCAGCGTCGCCGACCTGGGACTGAGCATGAGCAATTTGGTCTAGTCGGTCGGCCAAGGCGGTGACTTGATCCTGCAGAGAGCCCAGGGACCGGTCACGCTGAGCCGATTCGGTAGTCATATCCGCAAAGAGACTGTTCAGCTTCTTCCACCGCGTTCTCATCTCTTGGTTCTCTTCCAGAGCCTTGTTGAGGCGGTCGGCTGCAACTTTCTGGCTTTTCAGGGCCTTTTCCACATGGATCGTCCTGTTGGATAAGGTGCGCATGGCTGGTAGCGTATCGATCGCTTCCTCGAGCACCTCCTTGACATGGTCGCGCATGGTCGACTCCTGCTTGGCAGCATCTTCCCCGGTTGTAACAATGTACTTTGAAAGCGCATAGCTTAGCTCCGAGGTTTCGTCCCGCATCTCTTTACACGTCTTGTCAATGCGCTCTGTGGTCTGCTCCGTCTTGCTCTCCATTTGCGCGAGGCGCTGGCTCAAGTCGTTCAGGGCTTCTTCAGCTGCCACAGCATTGGTGCGGGCACCGCTTGCCTGCTCAGTTGCTTGATTTATCTGGTCTTCCAGGAACCTGACACGCGACTGAAAGCCGGTCAAGTGTTCCTTGTCCAGGGAATTGGTGGCATTTGACTCAATGTGCAATAGCCTCTCTTCCAAGCCCTTGAATTCAGACCTTGTCTTTTGGCTCCCATGCTCTTGATCTATGCATTCCAGCTATGTTAGTACGCATTTTAAAACGGCCAGGCAGTTTTACAAATGAGATAGTGCGTTGGCATCAGTGCTGAGCAACCGTGTTGATGCAAGGAAGAAGAAAAAAGGAAAAAAAGAGAGGGAAAAAAAAGGAAAAAAAAAGGAAGGCAAAAAAAGGACATGGACAAGTCGTCGTCTGCAGGTCTCACAAAGAATGGCAAGAGATTCATACCGGACAGTTTCTCTTCCAACGAGGCAATCCTCGCCAGCAGAGCATTCGAGGTGGTTGCCTCGGTTTGTTGAGCCGCCAACTTTGCTTCCAGTGCGTCGATCCGCGTCTGCGCGTTTTCTGCGTCTCTGGCCCGTTGAGCCTCAACCTCCAAGAGTCTCTTTTCAAACCTGTTGAGCATCTCTAGAGCATGTCTAGCGATCTCTGCATTCTGCTCGGCTACCGCTGCCTTGACATCCGTCTTTTGTTGCGTTTCGAGTTTCTTTCCGAGCAGGTCGATGCGGTCCCGCAGCAGCTCATTCGCCCTTTCGAGGTTGTGATCCTTGGGGCTGGGCTGTGTAACAGGATCAAGGACGGCTGCGACTGGCTTGGACGAGAGGCTCTCGTGGCTGGCACATCCTCGGATCCGGCCAATGGGCTCGTCAGAGTGCGTGTCGTGAGCAGTTGGGTTCGAGGCCGGCGAGTGCCTCGTGCGCAAGTCTGCGTCTCGGAACTCGGTCTTGAGCGGCGGCAGGCCGTCCCATGCAGACCGGTCCGTGTAGGACGAGTCGAGAGGATGGTGGCCGTCGCCTGGCCGAGGTCTCCGCTTGGGACCAGCACTGCAGGGTTCGTCGTCGTAGGCGTCGGCGGCGGATGAGCGCGACCGTTTGCGCGGGCGATGGCTCATGTCCGGATCGTTGAGGCGCGACAGAACGCCGGCAGCGTCTGTGTGGAGGAACCTGGGCATCTTTGCGTCTGCGTAATAGCGTTCAGAGGCTTCAAAGAGGCGTCTCTCGTCGAGGCTGGACTCGGGTCGGTGGTCGTGGAATGGCTGTTTGCTGGCAACGATATTGATCCAGGTGTCGACGGCCTTCACAGCGTGCGACTTGAAGCAATTGCCGTAGTTGCGCAGATAGGCCTTGCGGGCGCGGACCAGCGTGTCGACCTGGGCCTGCAGGAAGGGGCCTTTGCAGCTGAAGCCTCGAGCGACAGCCGTCCAGAAATGCGGCGATTCATAGTAGCGGTTGAGGTTGATGCAGGCCTTGAACAGCAGTGCCATGTTGTTGCCATAGTGCACAGCCTTCAGCAGATAGTGGGAAGGGACAAAGCGCTCTGCCCAGGCGGCATCCGTGTGGCACTTGCTGGTCCAGGTGGAGCGAAAGAGCAGAGACCCATAGTCGATCTCCAGCTGCTCCTGGCGGGCAAAGCCTGGCAAGATGATGACCTGCTGTGGCTGGACAGGAGGAGAGCCAGGAGGCCCATCTGAAAGTGTTGGGCTCATGGTGGCGCTGGTGTTGTTGCTGCTGCTGCTGCTGCTGGTGCTGCTGGTGCTGGTGGCCACATGGAGGCAGCTTGCAGCCAGGCCTCGACGTCGACAATGGTGGCGCTGGTGGTGATGGCACGTGGTGCCGAGTTGAGGTGGTTGGACTGGCTGTAGGTTAGCAAAGGTTGTCGAATATGCAGTGCTGTCGATGGCAACACTTACACGACTTTGTGGATTGGACTGGTGTGCAGATGTGGACATGGAAATGCCTGGACTGGAGGAGGTGAAGGAGGAGAAAGAAAGAATGGAGTGACGGAGTGATGGAATATCACAGCCAAGTCTAGGCTAGAAGGGCACATGTACTGTGGTGGGCCATGTCTGGAAACGCAGAGGAGACTGCTTGATGTGCAGACAGACACAACTGAGCTGCTGGCTGGGGTGCTGGAGGACAGTGGCTGGCTTGATTCTGCAAGCCCTGAACCCACTGACAGTACAGGGCACATGTGCATACTTGCAGACTGTGTTGCACTATTCCTTGACACTGTAGGAACACTTGCAGTCGGTGCAAGAGGTTCACCAAGCATGTGATGGATCTCAGATATACCAAATGATCTCCTTGGAGGATTAGACTGCTTACTGGCAGTCCAGATCTCCATCTCTATTCATCTGACCTGCATCATGTAATGCCACCCTCTGCTGTGCCACCCTCTGCTGTGCCACCCTCCCGCCTCTTGTTCAGCACATGCCAAAAGGGCCATTGTGCCTTGTAGTGGGTGGGGGTGGCTGCTAAGGGTCCTGTTGTAGTGTGACAAGACGGGCAGCCACAGTGGACAGGGGCCCCTGTGCTGGCTCCCAGGGATCTCCTGGAAAAAGCCGAGCCTGCGGGGTGTAGGGGCTCTGCACCAAGCCTACTGCTAGTACCAGCCTCGCGAAAAGGCTTCACCCAATTCTCCATTTCTTGCCGTGCACAACCACTATTTCTTTCTGCCACCACCACCACCACCACCACCAGCCCAGATCTCACTCAACCACCACAGACAGACAGACCAAGGCAGCCAAAGAAGAACAAGGTCCATCAAAAGGACAAAGAAAGAAACAAACAAAGCCACAGTCACAACCCATAATGGCAGACCGACCGCAACCCGGCCATGACGGCGACCGCGCAAGCAATCCACAGTCTCAACCTCATCCTCAACCACAAGAACAGACCACCACCACCAACAGCAGCAGCAGCAGCAATGACAGCCACGAACGCCCGCCTCCGTTCCCAGCCACAACCCCCATCGGCTTCTTCTCCGTCTTCCCGCCCGCTCCGCCGGCCCCAGCCTCGCCGACCTCGCCCTCGGACAACACCCCGCTGCCGCTGCCCTCCAACGTCGACGAGCCCACCCCCGAGGAAGACGCCGCTGTCAGCGACTGGCTGCGCCGCAACATGTCCTACGTCACCACCGTCCCCTGGTACCGCCTCGCTGCGCTGCCTGTCCTGAGCCCGCTCTGGGGCTACAACCCCGCCGACCACCAGACCGACTGCCTCGAGTCCCTCATGTTCTACACCGTCGCCGCCGGCCGCCGCCTGACCGACGCAGAGCGCGACAGCATCCTCGAGCACATCACCCGCACCGGCGTCGCCGCCTCGTACGATCGCCCCCTGGCCATTGGCGTCGCAGCCTGGCTCATGACGCGCAGCTGGGCAAAGAGCCGTCCGATCAAGCATGGCGGTCCTCTGTACAACGCTGCCTCGGCCTCGACGTATTCGCCGTATGCGCAACAGTACCACCACCACGCGCACGTCCAGCCCATATCAACAGGCACCCTCGGCGCAGACGGCCACATCACGCACTTCTCGGGGCCCCACCCACCACCACCACCACCACAACAACAACCACAACAGCCATACTTTGCCAGCGCACGCGGCAGCGGCAGCCAAGTCCTAGGAGCATTTGTACGGCGCGTTGCACGCACAGGCGCCGTGGGCCTATCGTGCTTTGCCGGCTACCTCGCTCTGCGGATCCCCTACCGGCACCTGCTGGGCATGCGCGAGGTCGAGGCCGTCAGCCATGATTTCCGCCTCGAGGCTGTGTGTCACGATATGGACAACACGATGAAGAACAGATCGAACAGGAGAGATGTGGATTGAGTGAATGAGTGAGTGAGTGAGTGAGTGAATGAGGAGGAGGATCTGATGACGGGCCGTCAATTCATCATGCACGGTTCATCCGCTGAGTCTGTTGAGGATGCACCCGACAGGGAAAAAAGAAAAAGAAAAAGAAAAAGACGGTAGTGGAAGTGGAACGTCAGGCATTTGTCAATACCCAACGTGTCAGATTGTCCAACACCAAAACACCACGCAAACACTCAGCTAGGCGCAACATTGTCCCATCTTTGTGGACCACGCTCGCCTAGATTCACCAACCAATCAACTAGCCAACACCTCAACCGACCGAGCCTCCAGGAACCGGACATTATTATACCAAAAGACACCACCCATGAGACTTTCACAAATGCCACTATCAGCACAACGACAATGAGAGACCGGCCAACCATTGGCTGCTCTGCTCTGTTCTGTTCTGTTCGCTGTACTCTGCTCTGCTCTGCTCAGGAACCTTGGCACACATTCTCAGCGATTTTATACCCAACCTCAACCTCAACCATCAGCCACATCCACATCCACATCTGTCGTCAATCTAGACATTCCGATGCACTGGAACTTGCCTTATATTAATTAACAAGAAAAGAGAGAAGGAAAACAAAAGAAAGAAAAAGAGAACAGCTAGACAAACTAGAGCAAGCAAGCGAGCATCGTTCTATTTAATCATGCCGTGCAGCGCTAGAATAATGCGAAATAGATGCGATAGATCAACTATCCACCCCACCTGACTTGTAATGCCTAACAAAGAGGGTATCACATTCGAAGAGTAGCAGCAATGTACACTACAACGGAACGGTATCCTCGCCATCCAGTACTGTCCGCATCTTTCCATACTTTGCTGCCATCTGCCATCTGCCATCTGCCATCTGCATTTCCGGTTTCCTGCGCGTCAACGTCTGCGTCTTGTTGACAGCAAGTCTGATCTGATCTGATCTTAAATTCGAACATCTATCTTTTTACCATCCATCAGCAATCAATCCACCCTCTCCCACATATCCATCTCTTCGGATATCTCAGCCTTGTCTTTCTTGCAAAGATAGTCATGTTCAACTCCTAGAACGATTTTCCAACCCACCAAAAAAATGTACGTCTCAATTGTATTCGTACATTTCTTGCTCTCAAAATGTTTAAGAAGATCTCTTCAGTCTTCGTTGCCCCCTTTGCACCCTACAAAACTTGCCACTCTTCCTGTCCTTCCTTCTTCCTCCCATTCATATCGTACCTGGGTAATTGTATTGTCAAACCCAGTACAATACTCCTGTAGAAATAAAATCCACCACAAAACGCCAAATCCAAATCCAAATCCAAGTCTCAAGGGTGAGGTTTTCCCTCGGAAGAAAATAACCCAACTTCCCAATGTCATCAAGCGTGTCATAAAATCCAGTCTCCAGCCTGCAGTCCCAGTCCGGTCCGGTCCAGTCCAGTCAGCCCGACTAGACGTTTTTGAGACCATCATTCTTGGTCCCGAAAAATCCATCCAGAACGCCAAACAATTACCAAAACAAAGATAAACAAAATAAAGAATTAGACAATAAACAAGTCTTCTTTATATAAAACCACGCGTTTCTGCAGGCTTACTTTGAGGCGGACTGTCGTACGATTCAGGCTCGTCGTACCGCTGGTTGTAGGTGCCCAGATCGCCATCCTCTGCCCGGTATGGCCGTCCACTGGGTCCAGGGTAAGCCGCATATCGTCCAGTCGTTCCGTATGAGGTGCTGTTGCCGCCGGTGTAGCTCCGTTGCTGCGTGGGTGTCTGCGGGACAGCATAGCCGCCCTCGTATACAGGTGGCGATTGTTGTCGCGTCGCTGGCCGGTATGCCTCGTACGGCATCGGAGAAGGATCCTGCGACGAGACGGCGTATCCGTATCCGCCTGCACCCGTAGCAGCAGCACCACCACCCAATGCCATTGTCATGTCGTTTTCCTCGCGCTGCCACAATGGCATGGTGCCACTTGCTTCATGGTCTCCCGACATACTGCTGCTGCTGTCGTTGTTGTTTGCGATGCCATTACCACCATTCTCGGCACCGTAGCTGTTGTTCCGCTTTAGCGCGCGGCGCTCTTTTCGCTTAGCCTGTGCATCGAGCAGTTCCTTCTTGATTCCCGCCATGCGGTACCAGATCCAGATGCCCGTACCGAGGGTGACAAGACCCGCGACGCCAAACATGGCGTATTTGACGTACGTCTCGGATTGGCCGCCAACTAGCAGCACACCCAGGTAGACGAGGATGAGCTGCTTGGGCAGAGTGAAGAAGGTCGAGACAACAAAGTGCCAGAACTTGACGTCGCAGGTGGAGAAGACAGCGGTAGACATGTGGGAGGGGACGACGGAAAGACGGATGACAAAGACAATCTGTAAGGAACATTGGCGTTAACAAGAGCAAAAAAGGGCGCTTGTTGTTGGCTCAGAGAAGGAAAGGAGCATACCCAGAATCCACCGTCACGGCACATCTTGGCCAGGGCGCCATAAGTCAGATTCGTCCTCTCCATCTTTTCAGCCTTTTTGCGAAAGACCTTTTTAAAGGCGAACCAGGTTCCGACTGTGCGCAGAGTAGAACAAGAGAAACAGGTCAGCATGATCTCCAGAAACAGCACATGGCGTCCGTGTACCGGGCATCGACTTACTTTCGCCGATAAATGTGCCAAAAGCAACAACACCAAATCCTTCCCACAGGCCGTACACAACACCAGCAAGGAGAGCAACAAGCTCGTGTCCAAACAAGGGCGGGAACGAAATGACAAACAGAATGGCCACGAAGATGAGCCAGCCCGCCGGTATGTCACGGCACTTTTCGGCAAAGGGTCGCAGAGCCGCGACAACCTGGTCGTGTTTGAGCGAGATGACGGCGGTGAAGACGCCAACCAGGATGAGAACGACCCATAGCACGAGATACTTGGGCGTCAGGATGAGCCTGCGCCAGTCGACAGAGACGTAGTTTGTTTCGGGCTCATCGTCGTCGGGCCCGGATTCGAGCTTGGCGAATTCCTTGGTGGTGGCCGCTGCCCGTTCCGAGCCAGCGTCTAGCTCGATCTCGGAGGGGTTCCGTTTGAACGCGTTGTAGTCTCCCATGGTCGCGCGGAGTCGTGGTGCTGTGTGCTGGTGGTGTTGATGGTGTGAAGCAGGACGAGCGCAGGATGACGTCGGTGTTGGGGCCCAGGGGTCTTGGTTCAGCTGGCCGTCTGCAGGAAGCAAAGTCGCTGTGGAATGAAGAGCAGAAGCCGCAGAGTAGACGGTGTCGCGCGGGTGTCAACAACCCATAAACGGCAGCACACTAGTCTTGTTTGTTGAATGTGGTATCTGGTGTGAGCAAGGAGCAGAACGAAGATGCAACGAGCAAAGCAGAGAATCCAAAACCAGCCAGAACAAGAACGAGGTTGGGCAAGAATGGGTGGCAGATGGCAGGAGGAAAAAGAGACAAACAGGGGGCGCAATAAGCAATAAGGCCACTGGAGCCCCATCAAATAGAGCTGCGGCCCAGGTGGTTCTGGCAGGTGGACAGGCCCGAGCAGGCAAGGGTCTGGAGTCAGTCCAGTGCCCAGCCCCGGGCTCCAAGATGAAACCGAGATGGGGCAGCTTTCATTTCTTAGTGCTGGCTGGGCAGACCTGGCCAGCACACACAGGCCCCAGGGTCCAAGGTCTAGGGGGTTTGCTTAGTGGGTGGTGGCGGCGGTAGTGGTGGGGGGCTGCGCCCATCACTGCTGCACAGAAGACCACAGCCCCTGCCAGAGCCCCCAAGACCCCCCAAGGCCCCCCTGTGCAGTGAAGTCATGGGGCTGTGCCAAGCCCAGAGGCGAGTGGGCTGGCAATGTTAGTCCTCATTTCATCCACCACCACTCCTTGCCTGGTCCAAACCATCCACCAGCAAAAGGCATTAGCAATTCCGGTTCTTGCCAAGATGCAATCCTACCATCTACATGCCGGCCCCCTTTGTTTTGTCCAAGCCTGGCCTCCACCCGTGCAAGCAAGACGCGCGAGCGACAGCTGCACTGCGGCTTGCCTCACTGCTCGTTGACGCCGATGATGCCGTGTCGCTGGCACTCCATTGCAACACGCACTCGATGCCCTTCGTACAATCCCGAAACGAGAGACATGGCGGTGGCTGAGAGGGCGGTTGACGCCAGCAGTGGCGTGGGAGGCGCTGGGCGTTCTCTGACCGTTTGGCTGGGGACCATCCACCCTGTACAACAATCCAAGCCAGCCGGTGCTCCGAACGCACCAGGACTGCCAGGGGAAGAAGCAGCCAAGAAAGGCACCAATGTCGTCCGAAAGAACAAAGGGCCCGTCAGCAGCACAATCATGGACGCAGGCCATGAAGAGTCCAAGAAATGAGGAAGCGCCCAACCAAGAGAGCACCGCCGCAGGTCGATCAATGCAAATCCCAAAGCGCTCCACCCTCGATTCGCTCTGGCCAGCCAATACGACTTCATCTCGCTGGGGTCTGCAGCGAGTCTAGGTCAGCTTCGACTCGAATGTCCGTTCGTGGCCCATTGCCATCTGCTGCTGCTTGCAAACCTGACACAGGCCCCCCCAGTCATCGAACGGTACGGGCTGCTTCGCGCCAAGAGAGACAATATATCTGCGAGCTCAGCCCCCTTCGTCTCGTTTCCTGCTTGTGCAAGTGCCCAGTCCCTGCCTGCATCAGCAAGCAGCCGCGGCGCCTACTGAAATCACTCGGCCCAGCCCAACCGCCGAGCCAATCTACAGTGTTCGTTGTACATATATGGATGGATGGACGTGCCATACTTGACCTCTTTGCAACCAAAAAGCCAGCGCAAGACCCATGAGCCGGAGCCTTAACGCTGCCCAGCACGCCTCTGTCTCGCCCGAGGTCGTCTGAAATGCCGTGCTGAGTGTGATCTCAACGTTGAAACCACAGCAGAAACCACCTGGCGCCCGGCGCTTCCACGATGCGAGACTGGACTCGAGCTCCGAGGCAGGCTGTGCAAAGCCGTCTCACGAGCCATCAAGGTTCTTATGGCCAGCATCGAGGCCGAGCGGCAAGCTACCATCTTGGTCCGGACTGTTCTTCGACTCCGCCAAGGCTGCGCAAGCATGGTGTCTTGATTGACACAACCATCAATTTCCATGGTTCACGTCTTTCACTTTGGCAACATGCGGACTACTTTACCCACTTTGGACGCAACCGGAACTCGGAACGCCAATCAATGATCCACGCGATTCCCAAGCGTTTCACCTCGTTACAGGCATGATCTGGACGCGATATTAGCTCTATATCGTACAAGCCGTGAGCTTGATCATGTTAAGCATCATTCTCTAACAAAGTTGGGATGGTTTCTGGGCTCACGGCGCCCAGCCAAGGCCATGTCTTCCAAGGCGAGCGCGCTCTGTTGCGTCGGCCGTTCGCACAGCACCCAGACGTGACTCGATTGGAGAAAGACTTCAGTTTACTAGCGCTAACGTGTAGCGTACAGCACAAGACGGCCGGACTGAGCATACGAGAAACAACAGCCTGTTGATTCTGGGACAGCACATGTGGGAAGAATACGTGCAACAAGACTGTCATTGTGTTGCAAGCCGCTTTCTCAACGTCACCAACCACCAGCTGACTACAATAGGCGCCCATCAGTGCGCTCTCCTCCCAATCAACATTGTGACTTCTGGACACCAATCCACTATGCTTTCGAGATGCGCAGGCTGCCATCTCTGCGGCTGGTGATAGCCCAGCGGCGTCTCGTAGTAGATGGTCTCCACCGCAAAGGTCTTGGCCACCATCTGGTCCGGTAACGCGGCGCCGCGCTTCTGCAACTCGTTGTAAAAGAACTGATCCTCAAACTGCTGCGCGCTCGTCGCAAAATCCGTCTCTTGGACAATATGCCAGAACAAGCGCGGGTTTCGAATCGACAGGCCCCCGTTGTACCCCTGGCCGTACACGGGGGAGATTGGCGCCCCGACAAAGTCGTACTCGAAGTAGTCCTCCACCGCGGTCTCGGACTTGGAACAGATGATGCTGTCTGTCTGGAAGAGCAGGACGCGGTGTGCTTGGAGCACTTGCTCCCAGATCCACGACGAGGTGAGGAACGTTGAGACGCTCTTTGAGTCGGCGAGGCTTGTGCCAGCGGGCAGGAAGCGCACTTCAATATGGCCCGAGGCTTTCAAGCGCTGAAAGGCGGGTGACTGTGGCTCGATCCAGTTCTCTTTCAGGATGAAGAGCATGATTCCCCAGCTGGGGCCGAGGACAGCTGCAAAGTGGATTATGAGCGGTAGCAGGTTGTGGACGAGCGAGGACTCGACGATGATGGCGCGCGGGCTTTCTGGGGTCAGGACATCCGGCCAGACTCGCGGCGGCGCCACGGTGCTTTCCTCATCGTCGTAATCGCCAGCAGTGGCAAACATGTCGTCGTCGTCGTCATCGTCATCGTCGAAACCCATGAGGTGTATTGGTATCTCTGCGTTGGACAAGCTGTTACTGTTTGCGCTGTCGGCACTTCCGCTCGCTCCCCCTACCACCTCGTCTGCGGGATGCGGCGCGCCATTGTTGACGTGCAGTGGGTTCCCACTCGTGTCCAAGTCGCCCAGCGCAGGCGCATTCTGCAGTGATGGCGGCCGCTGGTCGGATGCAAGTGCACTATTGCTGCTGCTGCTGCTGCTGCTGCTGTCGGGCGCCAAAGACCACGATGACGATGGTTGTTGCGCGGCAACGGCAGACTGGCTCCGTACACTGCTGGCTTGTGTGGTGTAAACATAACACAACACAAGGAAAACGAGAGTAAGGAGGAGGGCCAAGTGTTCCTTGGAGCGCAGCCTGGCTCGCGGTGGTGGCGTGATATATGGTGCTAGAGATCCGACCGAAGTCATTGTGTTGCGGACGACGGGACGGCCGTGGATGAACGGACGGTGATGAGCAATGGCAGCGGCGCTGGTAACGAGAGCGGCGTGAGGACGGTCAAGTTGCTCCAACAAGGGGGGAAAAGAAGAAGAAAAAAAGAAAAAAAGAAGAGAAAAAAAAGATCACGGTGCACCGTGTAGCAAGTGGTTTGTCTGTCTGGTCAAGGCAGGGTGAGCGATTGTACATACAACGTTGACCGAGAGAGAGAGTGTGTGTGTGACTACTCGGGGCGAACTCGCCACAGCAATCACTCCCTAAATTGTGCTGAGACGTACATACATAGTCGCTAGCTAGCTAGCTAGCCAGCCAGCCAGCCGCAGGGAAAATGGATGGCCCAGAGCGCGAGCGCACGCGACAGAGAAATGGGACAAAGAAGAGGGGCCCCGGATAGGCCAAAGAAAAGAAGATGATGGATATTGATCTTGTGTCAGCGTGTCAAAGGGCAAAAGTCTGCAGCAGTGGTACCCAAGACACGCAAGACAATGACAAGATACCTGTTATCAGGCGAGAGAGACTCGAGCGTGTGGGATGTGACGCCAACGGGACGAATGGGCGGCCGCTGGAATCCAAGACATTGGACTGCGATGTCTTGGTTTGACGCACGCACATATACTACGTTTGGATGCAGACAAGACAAGCCAGGTGTTATGTTTGTGTGGCTAGATCTGTAGATTGAGACACGGCTGGGAAAAGCCGGGCAAAGGTAGCAAGCAGTAGCACGAGGTCTGGGAGAACTGCAGTGAGGTGTTTATCTGGTGTCAAGTGGACGGTGCTTTTGGTATTACTATTGGTTACCATGATATATGAATACCACAGTACGTGATGGTCAAGATAGCTGACTGCGTGGATGGGAGGGATGTGTCTTTCAGATTATTGTTTTTTTTGGGAGGGGGGGTATTGATGGCAGTATGAACAGAGTAGGAGGAGGAGGAGGAGGAGGAGGAGGAGCAGAAAAAGGAAGAGGAGGAGGACGGATTTTACAAACATGTACGCGCTTGGCAGCTCAGCTCGAGATATAAGCTCGTGGTTTCTCGGGTTCCAGTCGAATGGTAAAGACGCGCTTGAGGACTGCGTCGTAGCATTCCTGGCCAATGTCACCCATGTTTTCTTGGAATTCCTTGGACCTTTGTGAGGTACTACTGATGGGGCTCTGAGAGGGGGAAAACCGAGGTCCATGTGTCGAGAATGACAGGTTCTTGCAATAGGCTGAGGCAGATGAGGATATCCACTGCTCAAAGGTTTACAAGAACAGGTTGATTTTAATACGCTTCAGATCCAGGGCAGTTCTACACTCGTATTCTGTCAATTTGAGCTACTTCGACGTGCGTCTCGGCGTGTAGACGAGGCGGGTAGCGAGCCAATGCTGAATACAGTTTCGGACCCGAGTATGCACAAAGTATACTTGCACACTAACATGTTACCTTTTATACTAGACTTACACGCCTTGCAGATAGGTCCCAGGAACTGCACATTTCCAAAACGATGAAACCCTCCCGCATATCAGCTCTGTCCACCTGCGCGTGTGGGCTTTTGGTACCTGCAGGCTGCTTGCATATCAAGTTCAAGCGGTAGGGTAGCATCTCGTTCTTGGTTCGGTCAAGGCAGCAAGTATTCTTCGGCGTAGATTAGGTGTATCCTCCAGGTGGCGATGGCACCATGATTGGGTCCGCTTGGCCATATTTGAGCCTTTGGCCCCGGCCCCCACGCTTTTTCTGGTTTCTTTTTCTGGTTTTTTTTTTTTTTTTTTTTTTTTTTTTTTTTTTTTTTTTTTTGTTTCCATGTTCTGGTATTGGTGCTTGTCGGAGAATAGGGCGAGGGAATCAAATCAGCACTCCTCTTTGGCGGTGCTTTGCATCGCAGCTTTGCTAATCTTGTCCCATGCGTCTGGGCATCGTGGAAGCAGCACAGTCAAAGAGGGTTCTGGGCATCGTCCAGTGATTGCGCTCCCAGCCGAAGCGGCGGTCCCATGATGCAGGAGAGAATGTTGGGGCGTGGAAGCAGTGTTGATGAAGGGCGTGCGAGGCACGTATTTGTAGCAGAGAAGGGTTAGTCTTCAGCCCTACACGGTCACCTCGGGCTCCTGGATCCCACCACGGACACCAGGGGTAGTAGCAGGCAGATGGCTCGATTCGCTGTGGCAGAGGAAGCACCACGATGGTGCATCTGCGCCCTCGGTGTGCTTCAGTGTGAGGTTGTATGGCCCTCGAGGGGCCCAATCCTACTGGACCTCGACCTCCACACTGACGACGGACGAGACTCGCCGTCTTCAACGAGGAGCGATAGCCAGACGTCGTTTGTCGAGTTGGAGGCACCGTGATACGACTACGGTGCCACGCCCAGCCCGCAACGGGGCGTGTTCTCACTGCCTGTGCCACTTTTTCTCGTCTCGTGTGGGATTCTGGAGAGCAGAGGGTTGCTTGTCCTTTGACAAACCTCCCACCACTCTCGTTGCCGTCTCTTGGTTCACTGTCGTTTGTTCTCTTCATTTGATGTTGTCCTTGTTGGTCCTTGTTGGTCCTTGTTGGTGCTGGCGTAGGTGCTCCGCAACCGATTCCGGGCTGGAAGTTCACACGAGACTGCCTCTCTGTTTTGTTCTGTTCTGTTTTATTCTGTTCTGTTTTGTTCTGTTCTGTTCTGTTCTGTTCCATTTACTCATTGTTTCGTTTGTCGTGTCTGGTTTTTTGGTCGTTTTTTGGCGCTCTGTTACTCGTCATCAGGGCCCAAGACTTGTTGCTCGCTCACTCTCTCGTCAATTCATTCCTTTATTCGTCACGGGCTTTGGATTGATGGCAACGTCGACATACCTCACCACGGTCGATGGCTCGCCCACGGCCTATCTGCCTCTGCCAACAGCGTGGTCGTCTGCTCAGCAAGATTGCGCCACGGGGGTGTATCAAGATGCCAGTGGGAATTTCGTGGGCTGTGAGTTGGGAAATCTTCCTTTTGTCCTCTTTGCATCTCACTGGCCGGCTTGGACTTGGGCTTGGAGTGCCCTCCTTTTTTTTTTCCCTACACTTTGTTGTTGCTACTCTGTAAAGCCTGCGACACCACGGCCAAGGACGACATGCTGCTCACTCCCTCACTCCCTCCCTCACTCACTCACTCACAACACCTCGCAGGGGACCCATGGTATGCCGTCCAGATCAACACATCGCGCACGACGTGCTGGCCACCGCAAGCAACGCTCTGGTGGGCCCAAGCAGCAGCAGCAGCAGCAGCAGCAGCAGCAGGGACATCCACGGCGACCACCACCACCGCCACCACTACCACTACCACCATCCTCGGCCCAGAATTCACCTGTCCAGATATCTACTACCCCGCCCTGATCGAGACGCAGACAACCTCCAACACTGTCAAGACGCTGACCTTTTGCTGCCCGGCCCAGTACACGCTCTACCAGCCGCAGTTCGACAGGGTGCCCGCCTCCAACGCGCGCCAGTGCGCTTCGCAGCCTGCGCCTGGCGCCGTGTTTAGCTGGGATGCGTTGACGACTGTGAGCGGCACCGAGTTTGTCTATGCTACGTCGCAGGTCGTGCCGGTGATGACTACGACGATCACGACGACCATGACCACGACCACGACCACGACCACGATAGAGGACAACGATGGCGCTGGTGCTGGTGCTGGTGCTGGTGATGCTGGTGCTGGTGCTGGCGTGTCGGCGTGGACAGTGTTTGGTGTCCCAATCAACGGAGAAAACATGGTGCTCTCTACAGACATCGCCATCGCCCCGACAACAACCTCGACCTCGACGATAGCCACGGTGGGGATGGCAACTATACACGGCAGCAGCAGCGGCAGCAGCAGAAGCAACAGCAGAAGCAACAGCAACAGCAACAGTGCGTCGTCCACAGGAACTCATGGCCTGCTTACTGCCACCACTCTGCCTTCTTTTTCCTCTTCCTTCTTCTCCTCCTCCTCCTCCTCGATAACCGCCACTGGCCGAGACAGCACCGCTGGCCGAGGTCACACCACTGCCTCAGCTGCAACCGCAGGTGTCGCTGCCGTCACCGTCGTCACTGCCGCCGACGGCCTCAGCAGAAGCGAGATGATTGGGATCGCTGCTGGATGTGCCGCGGCGTTTGTGGTTGTGGTTGTGGCGCTGTTGGGCGTGGTGTTGACGACACGACGACGACGACGACGACGGAAAAGAATGCAGCTGCAGAACGGCGGCAAAGGAGGCACGGGAGGTGGGCAGAGCAACAACAACAACAACAACAACGGTTTCGAACTGGAGCAAGAGGAGTGCAATGCCGACTGCTTCCGCACTCGTAGCCAGAGCAGTGGTGGACCTTTGGCGGCCGCGGCGGCGTCGCTGGCTGAGTTGGAGGACCACAAGGTCAGTCGCGCGCTGATGGCCTGTACAGGGAACAGGTTTGTAGAGCATGAGGTGTGTGGAACGCTGCCGCAGTCGGGTGTGTTTTGGAAAAGCCATATAGTAGGAGGAGGAGGAGGAGGACAGACTGCAAAGAAGGGAGAGGCAGATGGAATGAATAGTGCGAGTGGTGGTGCCACTCAAGCAGAATGGGAGCAAAACAGTCACGAGCTGCCTGCTTAAACGAGGGGATGGGAAAGAGGCATGAGTTTGCCTGCTAGACCGGTTTTCCACGAGGTCGTTTGCCGAGAGACGCAAAGACGAGGCCGTCAAAGGTGGACGTAGAGGTGGTCATTGTCGTACTGGGTTGGATTCATAAGCCTATGCAAATCGATGGTCGATATCACAGGCGTTTCTGACCTCGTTGGTGGTGATGATGATGAGAATGAGAACGATGAGCATGAGGATGAGGATGAGAATGATGAGGAGGAGGCTGGTGATGATGAAGATGATGATGAGGAGGAGGAGGAGGAGGAGGAGGAGGAGGAGGAGGCTTCTTGAGTACCCCATGTACAGCTCGGGAAATATACACATACATGTGCCATGTTCCAAGCAGAGAATGGGATCGCACCCTGGATGTAAGTTGGTGTTACAAGATGTAAAACTGTAACAATGACGGGCTACATCTCCCTCTTTCAATATCGACGATCGTGATACTCGTGTAAAACCCAGCTGATATATTGTAACTCCATCGGCGCCATCTCACCAAGTCGCATTTATATCACAGAGCACGGTGGCCCATCACTTCACAGTCACACGCATTCAACCAACACTGCCTTCAAAGGGCGTGGAATGATTGGCATAAACTCCATCAGGAGGCTCTGCAGGCTAATTCACGAGGGCGAGGCTGGGTATCCATCTCTCTCTCTTTCTCTCTCTCTCTTCCACAATCCACTTCCACAACTGGGGAACCAGCCTTCCTCAAGCCTTCTCTTGTCTCTCCTCCATCTCTTCTCACTGGTCCACATCCAGCACGTCAAACTTGACCAGCAGCGAACAGTCTGTCTCGCGGCCCTTGAGGTCCAACATGCGGATGAAATTCCACCCAGGCGCAACGTACAGCACCCGCACGACACAGAGGGCCAAGATCGGATTCACCGCAAACGCATCCTCGCTCTTGATCAGCATGCGCAGGAACACCAGCTCGCTGTCGTCGTACTCCCACTGCAGCGTCTCGTCCCAGATCGGATCCGTGCGGGGCGGGTTCTCGCCGTGGTGCAAAAAGCCGAGCGTGTGGTGCTTGTACGCCTTGGTGCGCCGCTTGCGCACCGTCTCGTCGCTCTGGCGCGTGTCGCTCGGGTGGTACAGCGTCGTCGTCACGTACGGCTTGATGTCGTCTGCGGCGCGGCCGTGGGGCAGCGGAACCCCCGTTGCGCCGGCGACGTGCACGCGCAGCTGCTTCTTGTTGGCCCCGGTGGGCGCCACCGCGAGGCCGTTGCCTCCTCTGCGCAGCGACGCGGGCTTGAGCACGTAGCCGTCTGTGCCTGCGAACAGCGCCTCGTTGAGCTGCAGACTGAGGCCAAACGTCTGCCAGTTGAGCGCGCAGATCTGGGCGCCGCGGCCCCAGAAGGGCACGGGACGCATGTTTTGCGAGAAGATGCGCGTGCCCTTGGGATACACGCGCATGAGGTGGTGGGCGTTGTGGATGCCAATCTGCGCATCGAAGCGCGGCAGCAGCGCAGTGAGGCCCGACTCGGAGACGTTGATCAGGTGGTGGCGCAGGTGCGCAGGCTCGTCCACGTCGTGCTCGCCGCCGCCGCTGCTGCTGCTGCTGTTCTTGATGGTCACCACGCCCTGCTCGAACCAGGTGTTGTCTATGGGCTTGACGGACTGCGCATACACGCCCAGCTCGGCCAGCGCGGCGATGATGGCGCCGGCGCCCGTCGTCTTGCGCTTCTCGTTGTACGCCCGCACCGCGTTGCCGTCCAGGCCCTCGGCCGCCTCGTCGGCCGACTCGTCGCTGGCACTCGAGTCGCGCAGGTCCGCCTCGCCCTGCAGATGGTACTCGACAATGAGCACAATCTTGGCGCCCAGCTCCGCCAGCGTGACGTGCTCGCCGCCCGCTTGCTCGTGGTGGCCCTTGGCGCGCACCGCCGCGCTCAGCAGCCGGTCGCCCCAGACCTCCTTCATGATGGCCACGAGGCGCGCCTGGCCGTGCGCGCTGCAGTGGTTCTCGAGCGAGACGAGGACGGGCGCTGGCTGGGTCCCGTGCCTGCTGCGCCAGCCCGTGCTGCCGGTGCGGTGGGACGCTGGTGCTGCTGCTGCTGCTGCTGCTGCTGCTGCCTCGGCGTCCACCATGTCGCGGATCGTCTCGCACACGGCGCGGAAGGGGATGTGCGAGACGAGGGTGAAGCCGTGCGTCACTTTGGGCTCGTCTGCGTTGGTCTCGTCGTCCCACGCGTCAATCTCGACGCATCGCGCGCCGGCTCGCAGCGTCGTCTCGTACGCGGCGGCCGACGAGGAGCCAAAGAGCTGGTGGGCCTGCAGGTACGTGTTGTGCGACGAGCTGACAAAGTACTCTGGCAGAGGGTGCGAGCGGTCCAGCACCGCCGCGGGAACGTTGATGTGCGGCTTGGCGGCCAGGCCGAGGAGAGCTGCGCTCGGGTGCGCGTCGCTGTCGGCGTGGACGTCGGCCGGTTCGAGCTCGCCCTGCGCGACGAGGAAGGACTGCAGCGCGTGGCTCACGCGGAGCGGCGTCCTGTTGTTGTTGTTTGGCGCGGCGCTGCTGGTCGTGTTGGTCGTCGTCGAGTGGCCGCCGCCGGCGACGGTGCTGTTGTCGATGGCTTCGCCAGCCTCATCGTGGTCGGGGCTGGCGCGGCGGAAGGGGTTGAGGGAAGAGAAGGCCGAGCTGAGGCCGTCTGACATGGTTGGCTGTGGTCTTGTTTTGTGTGTGGAAAGCAGACGCTGGCGATCAGATGCGAGGCGCTGGTTCGACCTGGATGTTGATATCAACAAGGGTTTGAAGTGGTGTTATAGTTGTCGTTGTCGTCGTCGTGACTTTTCCGTCGTGACGACTATCGAGCCACGCGTTCGGTTGTGCTTCTCTCCCTCCCTCTCTCTCTCTCTCTTCCCATCCCATCAGCCTCTCATGCACGCCCAGAGGAACCTCTTTTTTAGGAGGGGCTTACTAGATGAATCCTCCTCTGTCACCGCTTCTCGGCCGAGCCTGTGAGCCAAGCCTGAACACTGCTACTACTGCTACTACTGCTACTACTGCT
>KZ678563.1:22642-55517 GCA_003019895.1 Coniella lustricola | reverse complement strand
TTTCTCTTCTGTGTTGTTGTGTGTCTTTTCTCGTCTCCTGTCTCTTCCTGTCTCTTGTCTCTTGTTGGATATTCCCTTCTGTGAACTTTCCCCCCTCGTCTGTTCACTCTTTACCACCAGCAAGACAACATAAAAACTGACAAGCAACACACACACACACAACACAGTCGCTCGCATCCTCTCGGCAATGGGCATGCACATCATAGCCTGCACCTCGACGCCAAAGACAACACCCGCCTCTCGCAGGCTACACAGCAGCTTTCCCTCTTGTCCTTCCTCGTCGTCACACGCAACACACGCAACACACGCCAACGCCATGGGCGATGACGAGGGCCTCCTCCCGCTCGAGTGGCACGCAGGCGGCACCACGGCCCAACTGCACAAGTTCCTCGGCGCAGACCTGGACATACTCGCCGTCTTCACGCCTCTGACGGCTGCGACGCGGCATGCCTTGGGCAGGGCCGAGTTCGACATCCTTGCGCGGCGTGCTCAGACTCCCGCCGCCGCCACCACCACCAGGAGCCGCCCGGCCGCGCCACCGGCGCCTTTCCTCGTCAACGTCTCCCGCGGCCCCATCATCGTCCAGGACGCGCTCGTTGCCGCGCTCAAGGACGGCCGCCTGGCGGGCGCCGCGCTGGACGTCACGGACCCGGAGCCGCTGCCGGCGACGCACGAGCTGTGGCAGCTGCCGAATGTGAGCATCACGCCGCACATGAGCTGGTGCTTTGAGGACTATGTCGAGGACTGTGTTCAGACGGTGCTGGCAGAGAATGTGGCCAGGTTGGACAAGGGGGTCCGGTTGGTGAATCAGATATAGCCGGTGATGTGTGTGTGTGTCTTTTCTTTCTTTTCTTTTTCTCTTTTCTTCTTCTCCTTCTTCCTTTTTTTCCCCCTTCTTTTTTGTTTTCCAGGGCGCTGTGTGTGAGTGTGAGTATGTGGGGGAAAATTAGAGGAAAAGCAAAAGGGAAAAAGGGCTGGAGTCTCGGTTATGGAGAGTGTGATATCCCTTTGATGATTTTACAAATGATTTGCTCTGGCGATATATTGGCGTTGGTATGGCTGTATTGGTTCCGACAGAGGCTGGGGGAAAGGAAAACAAAATTAAAAGAGGCTGAGAACTGATGGATGGTGTATGAGGTGTCTATTTCGGTAAAGGAATCTATCATCTTCTCAAAGTCAGTGCAGCAGACCTCCATGTAAAGACGAACAAGGAGCCAATGATAATCCAGCCGATTTCAGCCACCATTACCCACGACAGTCCAAGAATTGCAAGAGTCAACCATAGCATGGCAGTATTACCATTAAAGATCATAAAAAATAGAGACATCCTCCTCAACCGCCCAAGGTGCCTTGGCGCAAATGCTTTTCTTTGAGCCTCTTCTCCTGCTTCATAAACTCTCTAATGCCGACTGGCACATTCTTGTACAGGTTGTCGTCCCAAAAGTCCCTGGCAATCTTGTCGCCCACCTCTGGTGCAAGAGCCGTTGCGCCAGCATTCCAGTTCGTCTCGGAGCCACCGCCATCGTCGTCCATGCTGGGTGCGGCACTGCCGTCCAATATCGTCTGGGCAGCAGCCTCGTTTTCGTTCTTTCTTGATGTTGGCGCGGACGCTGACCCAGTCTTTTCTGCAGCCAGTCTTGCTTCTGCCTCGGCATTGGCCAGAGCCCACTCCTCCATCTCGTCGCGGTACAGATCCCACACACAGTTGACACACCCGCTCATGCAGCAGTTGTCCGGCTCCTGGGGCTTGGGCGGCACCAAGACACCCGCAACGGTAGTGCTCTGGGCCCTGATCTGGGCCAGTCGCTCGGCGCGTTCGGTGGGGCCGGCGAGGCGCGACCCAAAGATTACTTTGGCCTTGTCTTCAGTGCTTGTCGCGGTCGGAGGAGGGGTGGGAACAACGGGAGACAACGACGACGCCGTCGTCTCGACGGGAGGGGGCGGGCGAGTGGTGCTGCTGCTTACCAGAGACTTGGAGGCGGCTTCCTGCGCGGTGGCTTTGGGGCTGGCGGCAGCCGAGGCGGTGGGCGCAGTGGCAGCCGTGGCGGTGGCAGCGGGCTCGGCCTTGGCCTTGGGCTTGCGGCCGCGCTTGGCAGGCGACGAAGAGCCGGCCTCGCTAGCCTCGGCAGCTTGTTGTTGCTCGTTCTGCTTGACCGACGTGGCGGGCTCCTCGGGCTTGACCTCGGGAATGGGCTGCGGCGTGTTGAGGATGGCCTCGTAGAAGCGGCCCATGGGCTGCGCCTGCTCGCGCGACCGGTCGATGGGCGCCGTGGGGTGCGGGTTTTTGGTGGAGATGGTGGCATAGCCGCAGCGGGTCGAGACGAGGGCGCGCAGAGGGCGTGGGTTGCGCAGGAGGCAGCGCACTGGCGACGACGACGACATGGTGGGCGGCTGGCTGGCGTGAGAGCTGCGCGACGTGTGCGTAGAGACGGCTGTGGATGGTATGCTCGTGAGACTGCACCGGCTTATGGTGGTGGTGGTGGTGGTGGTGGTGGTGACAAAGGAGAGGCGGGGATCAGTGTTGATGACGATGAGAAGGAGGAGAAGAGAGAGAAAAGGCAGGATTTGGCACGACGTCAAAAACTGGGACGATGGTGCGCGAGTACCGAGGTACATGGTTACGTTCAGTGGTCCATGGGGGCCCGCTGGAGCGCCCACTGCACCCGCCAACAACCGCTAACCGGGGCGGGCTACAGCAGGGTTCAGGCTGTGCTGGCTTTGTGCTACAGGGGGCTGCACCCCTGCCGCCAGCACCGTTCGGGGGCCTTCAGACGCGTCGCCAACAACCGCGACCTCGATCTGGGCCTCGACTCGACCTCAACTTGACCTTGACCTCAACTTCGACTCTCTCTCTCGGTCTTGCGCGCAGCTTGCACCACCACCGCGCAATTCTACACGTCAAACACAGCGAATCTCGCAATGGAATAACCGGTCTGGCTCGCAACCCAGTCCACCACGCAATCCAACAACATGGACGCCTCTGCGTCCAAGAGGCGCAAAACATCGCCCACCGCGGCCGTCCCCGTCGTCGACACCTCGACCACCCCGCCAGCCGCTCCACCGCCAGCCGCGCAACGAGCCTCTGGTGGTCCATCTCCCGCGCGGCAGTCCTCCCAGCCCATCCTGTCCAGCTCGCCCTCTCAGCGCGTGTCTGGCGCGGCCGCAGCCCGCAGACGAGAAGCACCAGCCTCGCAACGCTCAGACAGCCTTCCTGCGTCTCGGCCCAGCAGCCAAGGTCAGGATGTCGCCGCACCAAGTGGCTCGGCGCAAGTCCCTCACAGCGACGCGGCTCGCCAGCGCGCTGAACCCAGATCCAGATCTCGGTTCTCTCGATCCTCTCGATCTCCCTCGGCGACGACGACAACGACAACGACTGGTGCTGCTGCTGCGACAATCACCGCGCCAACACCTCCGCAGCCTCGTCCTTTCCCACCACCTGGTCCTGAAAATGAAGAAGAAGAAGAAGAAGAAGAAGAAGAAGAAGGAAAAGATATCGCGAATCTGCCTGTGGGGCGCAGCTCTCATCTGTCACCCACAGGCGCCATCGGTGCACCACCTCCCGCCGTTCAGGAAGAGCCCGAGCTGCCGCCCACGCCCCAGCGGCCCGACCCAATCATGAGCACACCACCGTCTGGCATCCACAACTCGCCGGCTAAGCGCCGACGCGACGCGCATGAAAGACAGTCCCAATCTCAGCAGCAGCAGCAGCAGCAGCAGCAGCAGCAGCAGCAGCAGCAGCAGTCACCGCAAGGACAGGCTTCTCCGTCCAAACGCACGCTCTCGAAAGAGGTCGCGATCAGGCAATTGTCCCCGCGCAAGGAGTTGCAAAGGCCGCGCAGTCCCCAGAAGGGTCCTATAAGCGGCTCGACAAGTCAGGTCAAGGATCTGTTTGCTGCGACCAGGCCTGCAGTGGCAGAACAACAGCCTGTCCCACAGCCGGAGACCACAAAGCCTGCAAGCGATCTGGCAGCTGGGACGAACCCACGACGCAGTGTCCGCCGACGGGATGCCGACTGGGCAAAGAAGCAGGAGCGGGATGCCCTCTTGCGCGAGCTCGAGCAGCTCGAGAAGGACATTGACGTGGCTCGAGGTGAAATCGACAATGCTGCCACTGGCATGTCTACAGCGGCTGACAAGGACGCGCTACTTGATCTACTGAAACGACACGTACTCCCGGCTGCCAAAGACGTCGAGCCCAAGCCAGGAGCGGACTGGATGGAGGTAGCCATGAACCCCATGGCAATGCTCGGCTTCAACGGCTCTTCGTCCCTGAACCTCCCGCCTGTGATGCCGCAAACTCAAGAGAAAGCACCGCCACCAAAGTCTCACCACCCGATACCCATGACCGCAAACGAAGAGCTGCCTTTCCTGCAGGTCTTTACTCCGCTCACATTCACATCGACCATGACCATTCTCCCGCCGGCGGACAGCGACCAGCCGACACTGCAAAAACAGCTCATCACCATTCGTTCCGCCAACCCCACAGGCCTCTTCCATGCGCACGTGGAAATCACCACAAACGCACGCACTCTTGCCGTGTCATCGCTTTCTGTGCCGCGACTCGACCCAGCTGCTGCACCCGAACTCGAGCCATTCCTCGAGCGTGCCTCTGCTTCCGCTTCGCCAGCCTCGCAGACACCGTCATACCACCCAGCACTCACGCGAAACCCCAGCCTCGTCTGCTGGGCCATGGCAGAGTGGTACCGCGTTGCACTCAAGCGCGCCAAGTTCTGGCACATCCTCGAGACCCAGCTTGGTTCGCCGTCGTCATCGTCGTCAGCTCAAGCCAAGACTGGCCTTGTCGAGGTTGTCCTTGCCATGCGAGCGCGCAAGAAGCGAAAGCGACGACAAAGGGAGGCTGCTGCTGCTGAGGGAGAGGAGCAGCAGCAGCAGCAGCAGCAGCAGCAGCAAGAGGACAGCGCCGGTTACAGTCTCGACGCGCTGGATGCGATTACAGCGAGCAAGCGGGATTTGCTCCCGCACATGGGACGCACGAGGATGGATATCGCGGTGCCGTACCTCCTGGCTGGTACAAGTGATGTCGGTGGTAGCGGTGAGGATGGCCGCGCCGAGGCAGTGTCTGAGCTGCGTGTGAACTGGGCGATCGAGTTTGACTGGACGGGCGAGGCGAGTAGTAAGCTTGGTGTCCAGATTGGCGTGCCGGTCAAGTGTAAGTGGTCTTTTGTGCAGTCTTCTGGTGGTTTTTTTTGGTTTTTTTTGGTGGTTTTTTTGGTGGTTTTTTTTCTCGTCCCCCTTTCACCTTTCCTGCTCACTTCTTCCTTCTCTTGTGATCCTTGTCTTTGATCCTACCGTCCCTACGACGTTCAAGTCAGAATGCTAACACCTTTTTCTTCCATTCCCACTCTCTAGGGCAAGCAGTCGATACCCGCAAAAGCATCGTCGGGATACCGAAGCTCTTTGATCGTCTTGTGCAAGGCGGCGAGGATCCCTTGGCGGCTGTCAAGACGGTTGTGGCGCTGTTGGCTGGTGAGCCGTAGGTGTGTGTGTGTGTGTGTATTGACACTGACACTGATGTGTTGAGCTTGATGGTGGTATCCAATATGCTTGAACGGAACGATGGCTGGCTGGCTGGCTGGCTGGCTGGATATATATATCTACACCGCTCAACGCCGAGTCTTGTCGAATTTTCTGTCTTGGTTGCTATACATGCTTTTTGTGCTTGTCTGCTTGTCTTTTTGTCTACCTGCTCAGCTGTTTTGGTGCCATGAGTACTCGAGGACTCTACTGTATGGTGCGAACGAAGATCGCGTGGTAGCGTCGCTGTTGCGTGGTTTGGTTTCTGGTATGGTACGGTTTGCTTACTGGCTGGAAGGCGACGAAGATGAAAATGGATGCATGAAGAGTCCGAGAGGGAACAGCCTCTCTGGCTCTGATCACGGGGGGTTTTTTCTTTTCCTTTCTTTTCTTTTTTCTTGTTTGGTGTCCGGTGTAAAACGTGATATTGTTGGTGGCATAGCATAGCATAGCACAGCATAGCATAGCAGAACATGACAAGACATGGCATGGCATGGCATGATATACATAGTAGTTTGGTATGCATGAACGCGGTGGCACGAGTACCCAACACAACGACGGCGAGTACACACATACACACATTCATGGCCAAGTAGAGACGCAGTGGTGGCCAAACCAGCGTTGCATTTGGGGATTCAACCATTCAACAACATGTATTTATTGTATGCAACACCGTTCATCATGACCCGTGAACAAACGTGCCACTCGCCGTCGAGCCAAACCATGGCTGGCCACATCGCGATCATATAACACTTGCGATGCCGGATGCCAGTGCCACACACACACATCATCTACCTACCTACTTGCGTACCTTTGCTACTCCCACGCAATTCCAGTCAAGATCGCAGTAGTAGTAGCAGCAACAGCAGCAACAATAATAATAGTATGCGCGCATCAGCCAACAATGGAACGGGATCCTCTACGAATTGGAACATGTTGTTCTCCTTTTGTTTTTGTTTTTTTTTCTTTTTCCCTGGAATTTGCTTTGCTTTGCTCCTTTCAAGCTATGCTTTCTTCTCTTGTTGTCTCGGCTACATCTGTTTTCTTCCTTTTTTTTTTCTTTGTTTTTTTCTCTCTGGGCTTGGTCGCATTCCAGCCCTTTCCACTGGCTGTTGCTATGATCATGCCTACTAGCTTTGCTCTCATATCTTGCAAATCTCTTTGCTTCCAATGTATCTTCAAAACCCTTGCTTGCTTGCTTCGTTCGGAACCCGCTCTCCCATCTAATCCACAGTAACGCCCATCTTGCGCAACTCCGTCTTGGCCACCTCGATCTCGCCCATGAGCTCCTTGTGTGCCTCGGGGCAGTCGTTGAAGGTCAGCACGCCCCAGCCGAGGCGGACGAGGAGGTACGCGCCAAACGAGACGAGGGCCCAGAAGGGGAGCTGTGTATTGGGTTGGGAAGTGGTCAGCCTGCGTCCGCTTTGTTTGTGGTGTGGTTTGGTGTGGTTTCCGGAATGGAACGGGAAGAGAAAGAGGAAGAGAAGGGGCTGTGTGGAGTGGACGAATGTTCGCCTCGGTCCGGTTGTAGATTGACTCGAAGGCATCGATTTGAAGCGGTTGGTGTGTATATGCTGTAGGAGAGGGGGTTACAACTCACAACGGGGACAATCTCCGTCTGCACAATCGTCGGCAGCGGGATGAGCTGGAGGTAGAGCGAGAGGTAGAGCTTAAAGATTGCGACGAGCGTTAGCAACACAGTCATGCGCATCCATCTACCCATCTTCTAGTCCAAGCAGAACCATTCGCCCGGTCATTCATTCGCCCATCAGACGCGGAGGAGTAGTCGAGCTGGCATTCTGGTCGGGTCCTGGACAATGGAAAATGGAGGGGGGCCTGCAACGTACAGAGCTCACGAGGAGCGCGATGGAAACGGTCTGCTGGGCGCGCGTCATTGTTGCTGATGCTCTTGCTTGCTTGTTTTCCTGGTTGCTTTGTTTCTTGTCTTGTTCGATTGTTCGGTTGTTTGCTCGGCTGCTCGTGCGTGCGTTTGTTCGTCCGCTTCGTCCGGTTCAGCTCGGGCTCGCCCAGTCGTGATGTTGCTTGGAAGGGGAGGGGGGCAGCAAGTTGATTTCCCCAGTCGGTAGGCAAATGAGGTTGCTTGTTGATTAGAGTTATGACTTATGTAGTATCGTGGAACTACACGACGAAAAAAAGGAAAAAACAAAAAGAAGTGGATAGTGAGAAAGGAGTGACGCGAAAATGGAACGTGTTGGTGTGGTGGATGTGGTGGATGTTGTCGCTGCTGCAGTTGCTGCTTGCTCCCTGGCGAAAAGAAGGGTGATGGCTAAGGACACGCACGATCAGCTGCTTGGCTTGGCGTGGCTCTACTACATAGTACCGTGGCGTGCTGGGGATTGGGATTGGGAATTTGATTGGGTAATTACACAGCAAAGGTGGGTACATTGACAGGCGTAGCGGAGCCAGGGTCAGGGTTTGTACAAGGAACGAGAACATGTGAATATCTCAAGGGAGGAGGCAAGTGTATTATTTGCTGCTCTTCGTCAATTGGTCGGGAACAAATCACGTTCCGTTGTAATTTCTTTCGAATATATCAAGACTTGGCTGGAGATGTTGATGATACGCATGCCTAAGTATGCAGTTCAAGTCTCCTCAATTTAGTCCGGACTTGCCACTCTTCTGCGGACGAGTGTCGACTTGTACTTTACAGGAATGCCTCTTCAAATCAAGATCATGTCCTCACGCTGCATTCTCACCAAAGGCAGTTCGATCTGGATGGTGCGTCATTGGGATTGCAACCAGCAGAGATTTGGTTTCATCTGCTCGGTTTGTGATGAAATGAATACACTTCAATCTATGTAGATGAACGTATGCATGGTGTGTAGTCGGGAGATATCTGATATCAACACTTACACGTTGTTCGCTACTCGTGCTCTCAATTCAAAAATTACCAGTCTACTGTACTGCTGGAGAGTCGAGATCAAAGCCAACGACTCGAGTATACAGTACATATATATATATACAGTAACGCACACGCCATCCTCGAATGCAATCTCAGCCTCAAACCCTTTGCATCAAACCATTGAAGCATGTGATTTCAAACCGTTATTATGGATGCGAAACAAACAAGCGACCACTTGTTTGTTGATTGCTCTTTAGTGTATAGTATATATTATCATTATTCCATATATATCTCTCTCTATCCATCAGACACATCAGACGCAAACCGCATCTGACTTCGTCTAGTCCGGTCTGGCCTGGGCTAGTCTAGTCTTGTCTAGCTATAGTGAGTGTAATTAGTATCTAGTGTCCTTTGAATCTCTTTTTGGGTATCATTCATCCATATCCATATCCATCACACATCTTGATCTTCATCTTCATCCATAAACTTTGCTCCGGGTACAACCACACCATTACGCGACAAACAAACCGAGCGCGGCATCTCAACATGCCAGTTTCTCTTTCTAGCAAGCACTGTAGTCCTGTCCCATTCCCCTCTTCAGGGCGCCGACCCAGGCCCAGCAGCAAGCGGCGCAACAGCCACGGTCTTGGACCCTTCCTTCAAGTTGCCCAACTGATTCTCCTCGTCACTCGTGCTAGCACTCTCATTGCTGCGAGTGTGCTTATCCCCACCTTTTCCCTCCTCCTCCTCCTCCTCATCACCATCCCCACCAGCATACGCATACCGACTACTCGCCCGGATCTTGGCGCCAAACGTCCAAAACAAGAACGGAATCGCGCAACACGCCAGGGCGATGAAAAACAAAATCATGCTTGCCCACTGGTACCCACACGTCGCATACATTTGCTCCGTAAACAGCACCACTGCCGCGCCCCAGAAACTGCGGATGAACGTCTTGGCGGCGAGCGCGCTGGCCGCTTGGTGCTGGTAGCTGTCGACGAGGTAGTTGTTGGCGGCGTTGTAGAGGAAGATGAAGCCAAAGCCCACGGGGAAGCCGCCAATGGCGGGGCCGATCCAGTGCACGTGCGGGTACGAGGTCCACGAGAAGATGAGCAGGCCGATCGGGATGAACCAGCAGCTGCACATCATGGGGATGAGGCGGTATTCGGCGGGCGGTTTGCCGTGGAAGCGGGCCGTGACTTTGAGGTAGTGCTTGTTGACAAAGGGGGCGCAAAAGGCGGAAGCAATGACGCCGAGAGCGAGGGGGATCTGGAAGGATATGTCGATTAGTTTGAGGATGGCTCATTAGGGGGTGCTTCTAAGCAAAGTGTGACTTACAAACATGAGACCGGTGCTGCCGGCACTCCAGCCTTTGCCCTCTTGGTAGATGATGGGAAAGGCGACAAAGAACATGTACAGCAACCCGTACAGGACAGACATGTACAGCGAGATCAAAAAGACAATCAGCTCCAGGAAGAGCAGCTGCAGCGGCCGGACCAAGAATACAACCAGTCTCTCCGAAAACGGACGGAGGTCCAAGTCCTGCTCTGTGACGTGCAGATCCGAGCCAGTCTCCTGGCGCATCTTCTTTGCGCGGCGGGCGAGAATAATGGGCGCATACGTCTCTGGCACGGTAAAAGTGATGAGAATCCAGACAATAAAGGCGAGAATCAGCTGGATCCAGTACAGCCAGCGCCAACCAGCCGCGTCACTGAGATATCCGCCCACCAGGGGCCCAATCGCCGGTCCAATAAAGGGAGCCGCAGAAAAGGCTGCCATGGGAACACCGCGTTCTTCGTTGCGCCAGAGATCGGCCAGCGTGCCACCAACAAGCGTCATGGGTGCAGAAAAGGCGATTCCGTCAATGGCGCGGCAGACGAGCAGCGTGCCAATGTTCTTGGCCACCGCCTCGGGAATGATGAAGACCACAGCCACCAGCAGAGTGCTGCCGTAGATGATGCGACGGCCGTATATTTCAGACAACGGCGCAAAGATCATGGGGCCGACTCCAAAGCCCACAACAAAGACGGTGATTGTGAGCAGGGCGACCTCGTTGCTGACGTCGAACGTCTCGGAGACACCCGTCAGGTCGGCGGTAATAACAGAGGAGGCAAAGGCGACGACAAAGCATGTGACAGCCACAACCATGGTGCAGTACCACTTGTACAGCTTGGACCAGTTCTTTGGGTTTTCTGGGTCGTCGGGGAGAAAGGTCACGAGCTTGTATTCCTTCTCTTTGCCGTCTGGGCCAACCATGACGGGGCCATCGATGGCGCCCTCTGGGTTTTCCGTGGTGAACTCGCGGAAATTGGCATTTGCAGATAGTGTCCGGTAAGGGAGAGAGTCTGGATCGAGTTCAGGATCGCGAGTCATCTCCTTGGCGGACTGGTGAGTGGACTCGCGTGTCAAAGAACCGGAGCGGCGGTGCTGGTGGACAGAGTTGTGGTTATTATGCTCGGGCATAATCGACTGGTAAGTGGCGCCCGTGTTTTGAGGGCTATCGGTGCCTGTGCCGGGCAAGGTGGAGGAGGACTTGCGTCCGAGATTCTCTTTTGCGGATGGCGCGTCGTGATTCATGGCGAGGGAGTATGTCTGAAGGTCGTCGCAAACTTCCCAGAGCGCGCACAACTATTGAATGTTGCCTGAATGGATCGCAACATGATGCTCGTCCAGCGCCATGGACTTCATTTTGCCTTTATACTTGAACAGTTCCACGGCACTGCCATTGTATGCTGCACAGCAACGATATCTCGCGCTTTCAAGGGCTGGCCTCAAACGCGATGCGCGAGGCGACGCCAAGAACGGGTGAGAAGAGTGGGCCCGGCGGCGCAACTTTCGAGAGAAGGAATCGTCCCAAGTGCTCCGTTTCCAGGGTCTGATTGCAGCAATTGGTTCAGTTATCGAGAGAGAGAGCAGGGTCACCCCGCCGTCAGAGATGAGTTTGTGGTGCGAGTGGCGATTAGGAGGTGTTGGCAGGTCGGTTGGATAGTCACAGCATAGTGACGCGAGAGAGGAGACTATTCGCTGAGGGCAAGGTTTGGTTCAGCTAAGAAAGTGTGCGCGAACTGCCAAGCCGGGCTGCCTTGTCGTCTTCTGGCTGACGGGACGTGGTCAAGTTTGGCGCAGCGATGTGGCTGTTGACCACAGGGATATTGCGGTTGTAGCCTGCCAATGCATTGTTAGACGGCTGACCCTCAGTTCAACGGGATTGCAATGGATTCCAGCCTCGTTCTTCACCCACCATTGTCTTGTCGTGCGTTTGTCTCCAGAGCCCACAAGGCTGCACGTTCTCACGACGCCTTCAGCGTTCTGGCCACATTGTGCAAGTGGATCGTGGGGTTCATAGGAACCCTGTCTCCTTCTCGGCTCAAAAGCGGGCTTTTCCTGTGGAGGCGAGCAAGTAGAGAAAGGCGAGCTTGTGATCAGATAGATAGATGTTAGTTGCTGTCCAAGTTTAAGCGGTCTGCTTCTGACAGCGCGCAAGCAAGCCAAAAGCTGCCAGATTGGGTCTAGCGTGTCTGGTCGGGTACAAGGGTACACGAGTACGTACCGGGAAACCCCCAAGGCGAAGCACGACAGTCAAGCGCGAGAGGCCGAGACGCTTTGGAGGATTGAATCAGGCTGGGACTATAGCATCAGTCCTTCATTTGTGCAAGAAATGCTTTGGAGGTTGACTGTAGCGCATGTAGATTGCCACGACTCGGTCGGTGTGGCTCTGGTAAAGGACAAGCCCAGCGAGGAATGCAGACTCTTCCAAGACTCGTTTCGTGTAAAATCAAGCATAACCAGTATGCGGATCTGCTTCAGTTCTGGCATGACATGTTAGATGACGGGCAAAGGAGGTGGATCGAGAGCAATGTGCCGGGATGCGGTCTATCAATGTCAAACCTCAAAAGCAGAAGATTTCACGTGGCAACGTGGGCATGCGAGATCTGGGGCCAAGGACCACGAGGCTGGGGGCGATCACAAAACTCTTAGGTAAGCAAGCCGTATCCTGGGGCGATATGGTCTTGGAGATGAGTAATCACGAAGCACGCAGCAACTCATACTTCCTGCGCCAGATGAACATGTACAACGTGTGAAACCAGAGACGAGTCAAAACTGTCAAGATGTTTCGACAATTGGATCTTTTTGATTTATTTTTCTTTGACAGCTCAGGCAATGGATGAGACAGGGCGAATACCCAAGCCAATGAACACGGGAAATGATCACTCCCGCTTCCAGTGCTATACAAAGCCAATTTTTTAGGACCTCACGGCTTCTGTATACTGGAATGTTCAGGGGCATTTCAGGGCTAGCATCCGTGTCCTGGCACACTGTACCGAGACTTTGGGGCTGTTTAAGCTCAGCAGTTAAGCCCTCAAGCGATGCGGGGCTTCCCGTCAGGGTCCAGGTCCGAGCGCTTTAGCTTATTTTACAAGTATAACATTTTCGAGTGACTCTCCTTCGATTTGTATCGACGTCCGCCGGGTATAGTGCTTCTCATGCATCCAGGAAGAACTCCATGACATGTCATTTGTCGAGAACTGTGCTGGCTGGCCGCAAATTCTGGGCAAGATGTGAGGAAAGTGCAAGTATAGGATTGCAATCCTACGAGAGGCTCAAGGTACTAGTCTCGACTCATTTGCTTCTTCCTCATGTCAGCCTTCGCTTCGGCTTTCTTGAGCAATAGGACGCAGGAAGACCTGGTCATCAGCAGTCCACACTGTCTGGGCATTGCAGGTTCCTCCGCGTTAGGAGTCAGCTGAAAGATGTAATAAGCAAGACGCAGGCGCGCCACCGCCCACCGTCCAACGCTGAGCTGCGCTGCACGTGCTTGACTTCGTCTGCTACTCTCTCGTCGTTAAAGTCAACAAGTGATCAGGAGAACTATACGTACAACCACAAGCCAACAGACCAGCAAATCCGTACACGACTCTCTCTCTCTCTCTCTCTCTCTCAACCGCAGCACGAACCACAATGCAGTTCTGCAGCCTCGTCGCCGCTACTGCGGTTGTCGCCATCGCCCACGCCCAGTCCACAACCACCACCAGCGCCGCAGCCACCACCACAACAACCGACCTCGTCACCCTCGTGAGCGAGCTGCCATCATGCGCGCTAGACTGTCTCAGCCAAGCGGCCAAAAGCATCAGTTGTGATGCCGCGGATCTGACGTGCCTGTGCGGCAAGTCGACTGCTTTTGCGACCGCGATCGGCCCTTGCATCTTGTCCAGCACTTGTTCCTCGGATGAACAAAACGGTCAGTCCCTCTTTTTCTTTTAATGCGTGCTAACTCTTTGTGCAACACGGGGTTTTTTTTTGTTTTTTCTTTTTTGTTTTGCCCTCGAAATCCTGTACAACGTACGAATGAATGAATAGAGAACGAACTGACTAACTTGCTTTCTATCTGTCTTTCTGTCCACAACAGACATGCTCACGATTGCCGAGGATATCTGCGGCGAGATCAGCACCGAGCCCCCGGCAGAAGTGGCGGCCGCTTCGAGCTATGTCGCTGCAGAGATTGCCAGCGAGAGCGCCACGGGTACTGCCTCTGCATCGCCATCTGCTTCCTCATCTTCGTCGTCATCGTCGTCGTCGTCTTCTTCTACAGCCAGCGGCAACGTTGCTGCGCAGACAGCTGCACCTCTTGTTGGACTGGGAATAATGGGTGCGGCGGCTGCTTTGGCTGCTCTGGCTCTGTAGCTTGGAGGTGGAGTGGGGCTTGTGTGTGTCCGAGAAGCAGACAAGAGGGTGTTCGAGGATGAGAATGTGTAAAATATCCTTGACAATGTCGGAGTAGTTGGAAATACGCTATACTGACTGAAGCGAACATCGAACGCTTTCAGGTCGACGAGGTGGATGGATGCTGTGCTTGGGCAATGGCATTTTTTTATCACCTTTTTTTTGGCATACGATCAAGCATGGAGTTTGAGCCATCTTTATCATCATGATGATATACCATTGGCATTTATTACAAACATAGAAAGAGATGTACAAACTCATGATTTCCAATCCATCCTGCTTCGGTTGCTATCTTTTTACAATCTGCTCGCACCAGAAGCAACCCAGCTTATCAACATCTCCAACGCCATTCACTGACAACCTCTTTTTCTTTTCCACCAAAACCAATCAAACCCCACCCACTTTACAACGCGACCAAGCCGAGCAACCCAGCGCCGACAGCGACAACAAACGCGACCTTGCTCCCCTCCGCAGCCGTATCCCTCAGTCCAACCCCAGCACTACTCGATCCTGTAGCACTGGCAGTCGCGCTCGCACTCCCCGACAATCCCGACAAGCTCGCTGTCGCCGTGCCGCTCGGCAGGATATCCGTCGTCGTCGACTCGATTGATACTGGACCACCGGGTTGTACCGACCCGCTGCTGCTGCTGCTGCTGCCGCTCACGGTGACGACGATGCCCGTGGCTGTGTCTGTGGTGGTGGTCAGGGCTGTGCCGGAACCCACGCTGCCAGAGGAGGAAGAAGAAGAGGCAGCGGTGACGGTGGTTGACTCGGAGCCTGAGGTGCCCGAGGAGATGATGACTGTGTTTGTGGCTGTGACGGTGGAGGTCTCGGATGCCGAGGCCGAGCTGGAGACGGTAGACGTGATGGAGAGCGGGGGCACGACTTCGCTGCCTTGCGGGAGGGGCGCGGGGTTTGCGAGGGTGGTGGTTGTAAGGGCTAGGAGGGGGAGGATGAGAGATTTCATCTTGGTGGTTGTTTTTGGTATTGGCAAGTAAAATAAAATAAAGGAGTTGGAGATTAAGCAAAAGAGAATAGAGTGGCTGATGAATTGGTTCTTTGCTGATTGTTTAAATGTTCACTGCGAAGACGCAATATTTCCAAAATGTTATGTAAGATGTCGTTATGTACGACTCAAGGTCCAATGGTGTCGAAGATCAGAGAAACATTCGCTCAGGAAGAACACAGAGAAAAACAGGCAAGGAATCTTTGGGCATTCCAGATATTTATCTCCATCAGATCTTCGCCATGCCACGCCACTTTTCCCGCCGCATCAGCTGAGGCCAACAGCAACAAACCATAAACGCCTCATGCAACACTCACTCCAGCTGGCTTGAAGCAAACGTGCCAATTCAAGAAAAAGAAGGAAAAAACACCCAACCAAAAAAAGACAAGAAAAATAAAGATAAAAAAACGCAAGCCAATCAACAAAAGAATCCCTTGCTCACCTTCCAGAAGCCGTTTGGTGCCAAAGTCCAACCGTCGAACACGGCTTTCAACCACGACGTTTATCTGTTTGGAGGCTGGATTGGCGGGATGGCTACGTCATGACACTGTCCGTTTCTCTCTCGCAACACACTGTATGTAGCTCATAAATCAGGCATCTGGCTACAGTGTCTGATAATCGGCACTGCTGGACCCCTGCGGTACCGCTGATATGATAGCAAATCTGGGGAAGACACGGCTTCATGCTGATTGGTCGAACGGGCAGATCGGACGAACGACAGGGGCTGAGCCCAGCTCAGAGTGGGGCAGAGGCTGTGAACAGCTGGGGCGATCCCTGTGTCGTTGGCGGCCGTCTGATCCGCGTGTGTGAGGATTGCCAAAAAGTTGTGGTCGGTAGATGTCTTTCTTTTTGGGGTGCCGTTTGGGTCAAGCAACTGTTCATTACAGAGAAATGGATAATCGATGAGCTGCCTCATCTGTTCATCTCTCCCACGCTGTTGTGCTTCGACATTTACTGCTGAGGCACGCGGCGTTGCATAGCGCAGAGTGGCAACGGAGGGGCTGTATGCCGATATGATGATGGAACACGAGCAGTGCAGGCAGTGCATCGTGTACATAGATAGTATCCTGTTCTTGTCTCGATGTGGAGATTCTGCAACACTGTAACCGCAGGCCCAACAATTATTGAGAAAGGCCAGTCATTGGAGGATCGGACCGGATCGAATCGGGTGGAACAGAATGGCGAGATGGTGCGAGTATGTCGTGTGTGTGTGTGTGTGTATGTGTCGAGACGCTACGAGAAGCCCAAGACGGTGAGCAAGTGCTTGCAGACGGTTGACGGAGCATCGAGTCCAGTCCTGGTTCAGGATGGATCATCAGAACGGAGGGTTGGGTTTCGACTTGCTGGCAGTGTTTGCACAGCCGACTTAAGTGGACATGGAATATTGCCATCAACATTTTACAGTCTCATGTTCTGCAGGCACATTTGATGGGAACCGCATGATCCGCTTGTCTTGTGTATTCAGCAAGATCGGCACAAACCCGGTTCGCGGTCAACTTTTGCCCAATTGGTAATGTTCAAGCTTTGTCACCAGGATATCCGGCAGCTGATTTGTGACATGTAGATCTCCGGCACTTGGAATCTCAGGTTTTGCAGTAAAAGCCAGAGGCTGGGTCGTTGAGCGAGTGGTTGATCGCGTCCAGATCAAGTATACGACTCCGTGCGGTGTGTTGGATCTCGTGAATTCCGTCTTGTACTCTTTTTCTTTCTTTTTTTCTTCTTTCTTCTTCGGGTAAGAACTCAGAAGTCGTAACGTCCAGATGCTTATCTTCTTCATTGATTATTCGAAAACTATGTAGACTGATGTACTTCGCGCCACTCACTGATTGATATGTAGCAAACAGTGGTTCCATTTTGCAGAATGCATGAGCGCTATGTGACTGTTTGAGAGACGATCCGTACGTGTAGAAGTTATCTACCTGATGAGGATGAGAATACACATTCGCAAGAGCCACTTGTTTACTTACTTACTCAGGGAAACTCTCCTTCTGGGAGGAATATCTTCAACTTGTCGTCCAGCCATTCCAGGTCCGCCTTGTTCGTCCCTGGTCCACCAGCCCTGTGAACAATCAGTCAGTCAGTCAGTCAGTCAGTCAGTCAGTCAGTGATTCAGTAGCAAGCCACAATCAACAATCAACAAGACGCATGGAAAAACAAAACTACCAAAAAGATACAAGACTCACCAGTGCCCCCATATCGAAGGAAACGCAATGCACTTGCCGACCCCTTCGCCCATGTTCTCCACCTCATACTGCGAGTCCTCTGGCGGGAAGTACAGGTCCGTCTGGCCCGGGAGCACGAGCGTCTTGGCCTTGATGGCTTTCATGGACGCTTCAAAGTTGCCATTGTACGGGGCTTGGGCCGAGCAGTCGCCGGCTTGCCAGGTGTGGAGCATGACGAGCATGTTCTCCGGGTCTGCATTGTGTTCATATCACGCGTTCAGTAAGAATGTCCTTGAACGTAGACAAGGAGAAAGAGAGAAAACTCGAGGCAGCCTGCTTGTGGTGGAAAAAGAGAAAGAAAAAAAAGGAGGATGGAGGACGAGATTGAAAAGAAGAGTTAAAAAAACAAAAAAGAACATACCCTTGGACAGAGCCCACTTCTCCCAAAACCCAACCATAAACGCCTCCACGTCCGCGAACCCCAGCGTCTCATACACCTTTTCGCGATAAAACGCCTGGCTGAACCCCCAGCCGGCGTACACCCTGCCTAGTGCCTTGAGCCCATTCGCCCGCTCCTCCGCAGTCCAGTTCCTATACTCGCCTTCTGCATCGCTCCCACTCACCACTCCCCTCTCCCCACCACAAATCCCACCAGAAGCCGTCCCCTTGGCCGCCAGCAGCGCCGCCTTGACACCCTCCAGAAACACGCGGTTATGCACACTTGTCCTCGCCGCGCCGCAAAACGGAATCCCCAGGTCCATAAAGTCCGGGTACTGCGTCAGCCACTGGTACGTCTGGCCAGCGCCCATGCTCCAGCCCAGCACGGCGCGCGCGTGCGTGATGCCCAGGCCCTGGGTGAGAAGGCGGTGCTGGGCTGTGATGTTGTCTTGGAAGGTAATTTTGGGGAAGGGGTTCCTGCGTTGTGATTGTTGCTGTTGCTGTTGCTGTTGCTGTTGCTGTTGCTGTTGCTGTTGCTGGTCGTTTGGAGCTTCTTCCTTGACCATGACATGCGGCATGTTGCTGGGACTACTCGACTCTCCATTGCCAAACAGCGCCGGCACAACAATCAGGTACTTGTCCGGGTTCAGCGCCTTGTCCGCGCCAATCAGCCATTCATTGTCCGCAATGAGGCCCGAGTACCACGTTGGGTAGATGATGACGGGCAGGTTCTTGGATGGGTCGCCGTAGGTCTTGTAGGCAAGGAAGGCGTTTGGGAGGACGGTGCCGGAGACGAGGGGAAAGTCGCCTAGAGGGAAGATTTTGGGATCTGTGGTGGTGGCCATTGTCGATTTCGGTTGCGTTGGTTGCGTTGGGTTGGTTGGCGTGAAGGCAGGTCTAGCTTGTTGATGGAGGAGGCTATTGCGCTGTATTGTTTTCTCTTGCTGTTGTTGATGGTATCGTAGTTGATACAGTGAAGAATTGCAAGCAGAACGAATCAAGAGGCAATAACCATCCTTTGCTGTTCAGCTTGGCTTCCGTGTCGGGTCTCTCACGCTCATACGCTTCACACAATTATCGTGGCGTGAGGCGCTCCGTCGCCGGTCCTTTGGCCAGGTCCAGCTACATGGTACAGAGCCAAGCTGCCAGCTACTATGCACCATAGTACATAGGTGCGGGGGTGCGGGATTGATAAGGAGAGGCACACTCTCGCCTGGGATGACCGGCTGGCTCCATTGTTTGAGGGGTTTGTGGTTACATTGCGATAAGGATCTTGGGTATACTGATGTATGTACAGACTATGCACTATGTACGATGTACGGCACTTTGATGAAAGTGAGCTTGTTAAGTTTCACTACAAAGAAGAATGATTCTTGATAGCAGAGGCTATACAGATTGGTGGCCTACTTAGCAGCATGGGTTACCCATCATCGGTTCATGTATTGTAGCCATACAATTGATGTTTCAACCCACGCAGACCTGTGCTTCTAGAACGCCAAGTACATAAACAAAAGACGAACGGACTAGATCCATCCGACCTTTCACGACAGACGAGACCTCAAGCTTGACGCGGATCATTCTTGTATCGTGCAGCTGAGACCAATTCCTCCCTAGCGAACGAGATATTGATCGCGGTGATGTATTGGACCCCTGTCGAAACAACGCTACTGCCATGGTGAGGACCCTGACGCCACTGGTAGGTAGCATAGCAAAACGCCAAGTCGAAATGTATTTCCTGAGGAATGCTGGCTTGTTGCTTGAGTCACTTGGACGCTTCCGACATGCATACCAGCGCGCGTCATGGTGATCAAGTCTTTCCCCAAAAATGATAGTCTCTTGGCTGTTTCCTCGAGGTCAACCACAGCACAGCATAGCAGCGGTACTACAGGGCCCGGACTTGGCGCAACTCTCAACCCAAACAAAAAACCCCCTTGTAAGCAAATCGGTTGGATGACGAGCCGACTTTCATGTGTTCTGCCGGGGGCGCTTAGTGAGCTCAGCAAAGAAACCGAAATCCGGTCAGCCGTAGGGAGATACATACATTGCTCGCGGTTCAGAGAGTGTCAGCGTGCTCTGGCAACCGGCAGGATTTAGATATTTGAACACAAGGAGTCCTCACATTGAACATTCATGACCCGGAGCCAACGTTAGTCGCCTCGCTTCGCTTCACATGCAGCAATTCTGGACGCAAAACTACGCTGCGCAACCTGCGATTTGACCATTCCAACGACAGCCGCAAACACCATGAAGCTCATTGTGGCTGGTGGAACGGGCTTTGTGGCCGTCGAGGTCATCCGACAAGCCGCGCAGCTGGATGCAATCACGTCGCTGGTTGTTTTGGCCCGCAAAGCCGCGCCTCTGCCCGAGGGCCCTGGAGCGTCCAAGATCAAGACCGTCGTCATCGAGGACTACGAAAGGTATTCGGACGAGGTCAAGGCCGAGTTTGCGGGTGCGGATGCGTGTATCTGGTGAGTTGACCAGGGAGTCCAAGCCTGCTCACCAGCAATTGCTTCCATGTCACAATACAAGACTGTTGTTACTGACGGCTGGCTGTATCCAGGACGGTGGCCGTGACCCCGATCAAGGCTCTGAGCCTCGATGGCGCCGAGGTCAAGCGAGTATGCCAGACGTGCACGATGGCTGGCCTGAAGGCCATCTGGGAGGCCAACCCGGCGAAGCCGTTTCGGTTCGTGTACATGAGCGCCGAGGGGCTGCCAGCGGATCCCAACAAGAAGCCGTACTTGATGGCCGAGTACATGCTGATGCGGGTGAGTCTGTCTTGGGTGTTCCTGATTGCACACATCATAGAGCCAGCACCAGTCGTGCCCGGACATGTTCATCGAGCTGACACGATCGCATGCACCCACCGCAGGCTGAGACGGAAAGGCTGGTGCGCGACTTTGCAGCCCAGCACGCGAGCGAGGGCTTCGAGCTCTGCATTGCGCAGCCAGGCCTGGTCACAGCCGAGGGCGTGCTGTGGCAGACCCTGCGCCTCTTCAATGCGATTCCCGGGCTGCGGAGCGTCGCCATCAACATTTCGCGCGGCGAGCTGGCCGCGGCGATGCTGGAGCGGACCGTCGACGGCTTCGGCAGCAAGCAGGAGATGAAGAACGCGGAGATGGTGCGGGTCGGCCAGGCGGCGCTGCAGGCGAGACGCGCGAGGTCGGGCTGAAGGGTCGCCGTCGGTGGAGCCACAAGTCGTGGTTGCTGGCTGCTGTTGGTGTGTCTGTGGTGGTCGCGTGTCTGACTTTGATGAATGGCTTCATCAACTTTTTGAATTGCAGCGTTTCAGGCGTCCGTCCAGGCGGGGGCCGCATCCCTGTCGGGGCCGTTGTGGCACGTTCCGTTTGGCGCTGTGTGGCCCTGGGCCAGCCCTGGGACCGCGGCAGTTGCCCAAGCTGCACCCCGGATGCCTGTCAGATGCGCTGCAAGCGTTAGAGTTAGGCGGTTGGATTAGTGGGGGCTGCGCGCTGTCGTGGATGCGTCTAGGGCTGTTGGGCCCCTACTCTATAGTACATGGTAGCCCTGCTGGACAAGTACCTGGAACACCGCTGTAGGACCAAATCACTCTGATCCGGATTCTCCACCCAACATGCAACGCAAATGAAGACAAGACAGCAAATCAGTCGCGAGCCAGCCTCGAGAGATGCCTCAGTTACTGCCAGCCAAGAACGGCGCTCGCTTGGCTGTGCCAGCGCTGGCTGGGAAATTGGCCGCAAGCAAGCAGGGCTGGCGCTGGCCCACTCCCTGGGCTCCACCGCCACATGCCTGCTGCTCCCACGTGGAGGGAGACACCGCCTGGGAGCCAAAGTCTCCAGCGCATCCGCGGCCCGTCGACGCCGTCTTCAGCAGCTTTCCACCTCGACCACTTCTTTTCCCACGACGACGCGTCCAACCTTGCTGACACGCTCCACAAGCTGCACAAGTCGCACTCCACGCGGCGACACGAGCGACCATGGAGGAACACAGGCCCGTGGGAGGCAAGACTGGCCTGCCACGGCCCATGTCGCGTCTGCCTGCGCCCAAGCCCGCCAACACCATCCGACGCTCGGCCTCCAAACCGAGCCTGACTGCGCTGCCACCACCACCAGCTGCAGCAAGCGAGCAAAGCGAGCTCAGGGCGCCTCGACTACGTCCAGCAGCCTCGAGAGAACGTCTGTCCTCTGCGCCATCGCTTGGGAAGAGCAGCTTTGGCAGCATCCCCACGCCAGCAGCGGCCACAACCGCCAGACCTGCGCCGTCGTCCTCGTCCTCGTCCATCTCCAGCACCGCCAGAACGCTCTCCAGACCGCGACCAGTTTCTAGCCTTCCGACTGCGCACTCCCAGCCATCGATCCCCAGACTGTCTGGTGTCGGCAACAACTTCTCACGACCGCCGCGAGACCAGCTGAGCAGTCTGCCCGAGCAAGAGTCGTCCTCGGACCGACAGCCCTCCTCTTCCTCCTCCGCTTCCACCAAACTTCCCGGCTTGCGAAAGAGACCATCGTCGCAATGGATCTCTGCCGCGCAGTCGTCACGGACCCGAACTCCGAGCATCAGCAACGCGACAAGTGACAGTGTGTCGGGCGATGCGCCGTCCCACACAGATGCCGTCGACGAGCGTGCAGCAAGAAACAAGAGCAGATCGCGGCCGTCTCTGGCAGAACGCACCATGGAAACCTTGTCACACCTGTCTCCTGCGCCACCGCTGCGGGCAAAAGCGTCCAGTTCCAACTTCTTTGAGCTCGATCCGTTGGCAGGCAACTCGAGGCCGACGAGTCGTCGCGCCTCGCGACCTCCCTCCAGCCTGCGCTCGGAGAGCTCCAACCCGTCGCAGCGGCGCGCGCTCAGTAGGCCTGGGTCCAGCTGCGGTCCTGGTCCTGGACAAGGAAACAATCACAATGGTATGCTCATGAGCAGCCCCTTGGGCCCGCACACGTCTTCAATCGACGAGTCGTCTGCACGTGGCAGAACCGTGGGAACACGCATGAGGACACCCTCCAAAACAGGAGCCCCCAGAAATCTACGCAGTCAGCTGGCAATGCCCTCGTCCATGCGTCTGCCTCGGTCTAGAACACCAAGCATAGACAATTCCAGTGCCGACCCAATGTCCCCGATCGCGTCAGAAGAAACCGCAAGCCGTCCTCTGCAGCTCAGGCCTTCGCCAAACCCCGTCTTCAAGAAGCCGACGGCTCCCGCTATCAAGAAACCGGTTCCATTGTCCCTGACTCCCAGAAAGGGCTCCATTACTTCGCTCAAGTCGTCGGCTACGGCATCGGGAGAAGACGCGACATTTTCCACCTCGTCGCCCAAATCTTCCCAAACTGCTCTGTCTGCTGCCGAGTCGCCGCCACAGTTCAAGAAATCATCCGCTGCGCTTCGAGAACAGATTGCACGGGCAAAGGCAGCCAAGCGTGTAGGAACCCAGGAGACTTCCTCACAGCACAATGCCCCTTCACATGGCAAAGGAAGTGACATGCCCGTTATTCCAACCGACACCACGTTTGATTTCGGGCTAAGCGACAACCCCTTTAACCTCAAGCGCGACGCGGCTTCGGCGTCCAAGGTCTTGCAGACGCGTGTTGCAGCAGCGAGAACAAGTGGCAGACTGAACATTGCTGCTCTCGGCTTGAAAGAGATTCCATCGGAAGTAAAGAATATGTACAGCTTGGAATCGATTGGGGGAAACGACGGCAGCTGGGCTGAAAGTGTGGACCTCACGCGATTTGTGGCTGCCGACAATGAGCTGGAAATGATTGACGAGAGCTTGTTCCCCGATGTCGCTCTAGAAGAGCTTGCTGAGGACGACGACTTTGAGGGCCTACTGTTTGGAGGCTTGGAGACGCTTGACCTGCACGGCAACATGCTCATTAGCTTGCCGCCGGGCCTGAGGCGGCTTACCTTGCTAACGTCTCTCAATCTTGTGAGTACCACAGCATGGATCCATGGCATGTGTTTGCAGCTGTACTAACGACACGACAGTCCTCCAATCGCCTGGCCAACAACTGTCTCGATACCATTTCGCAAATCAAAGCCCTCAGAGACCTCAAGCTTGGCGGCAATCTGCTCTGGGGCACTCTGGAACCGGACTTTGGCCGTCTTGCCAACCTCGAGATAATCGATCTACATGGAAACAACCTTCAGGCATTACCGCCGAGCTTTGCCGAACTACGCCGTCTGCGAATCCTCAACCTGGCCGAAAACAATTTCGAGACCCTGCCGTTTGACATACTGTCCAAGCTGCCGCTGACGGAGTTGAACGCACGCAAGAACAAGCTGTCGGGCGTGTTGGTCCAAGACGGGACCGAGACCATGCCCACGCTGCAGACGCTAGATGTCTCATCCAATCAGTTGACAGCCATCAGCCGTCCCAACAATGCCCTTAGCATGCCAGCACTCACGCAGCTATGCGTCTCCATGAACCGCATCCAGGCGCTGCCCGACGTTTCCTCCTGGCTCGAGCTGACGACGCTCGCGGCAGACGAGAACAGCATCAACGCGTTCCCCGACGGCTTCGCGGACCTGCACATGCTCCGGCACGCCGACCTGTCCAGCAACGACATCCGCACCATCCCGGCCGAGGTCGCGCGCATGGCGCGTCTCACGATGCTGCGTCTGAGCGGCAACCCGCTGCGCGACAGGAAGTTTGTCACGGCGTCGATGGAAGAGCTCAAGGAGATGCTCGAGGCGCGTCTGCAGCCGCCGTCTGCGGCGCTGGATGGCAAGTTTGACATGGACACGGACGGTAGCGAGGGCTTGATTGCCGAGGCCATCACCAGCGATGAGGCTAATGTGCTGGAGCCCGCGTTTGGCCCCGGTGTGTCGAGAAGTCAATCGTGGGGCTCTGGGTATGGAAGTCAGCACCAGCAGCAACAGCAACAGCAGCAAGACGATGAGGATAACAGGACGGATACGGATGACTTTGCTACGCCGCCTACGTCTATGCCTGGCTCGCCGCCTGTGCCTCCGCCGCAGGCGCAGAGCACGCCTGGGGTTCCGTCGTGGTTTGGCTGAGTGGTGCATGGTGTGTGTGTGATGAGGGGCGGAATGCAAGGACAGGGGAAGAGAAAAGATGGACACAGGAGAGAAGACAGAGAGAAGGAAAGGGAAAGCAGAGAAGGAAGAGAAAGATGAACGAAGAAATAGAATAGAGAAAAGAAAGAGGTCGAGTACGTGGTCGAAGAAGATTGAGCGATCGATCACTTGATGGATGGATGAATGGAAGGATACAAAGGAGAGTATAGTATACAGTATATATTTATACACACACTCTTAGACAGAGAGAGAAACAGAGAGCAACAGAGTTATACAGTGGTGGCTGCGACGGAATACGAAACAATATAATACTTTCCTCGCGGAAGTGGTTGAGCAGTTGGAGTTATTCTTTGTTGCTTGCTTGGTTGGCTGGCTCGGTGCGTCACTTGTCAGTGGGCATTGGCTATTGAGAACTGGAGACACGTAAGTTGTGAATTGTGAGTTGATGATGCATTCCTTCAATATGGTACATAACCGCCGGGGAACTCCCAATGTGCGATGGGAGCTTGTCTTTGCGATGGTCGGCAGCGTTGTCATCAAAGAGCTCGACCGGCGAAATCCATCAGTATCTCGTGACAACTAATTGGCGACTGTAGTGCAAGCGCCCACAGCTGCGTACAATAAGGACCGTTACCCCAGTTGAAGCTATCAATATCGTCTTTTGGAATAGTTTCCACACATCTGAGTATTGCCTTGCTTGAAACAGCCGCGGACTGTTCCGTTGTCAAAAGGCAAATAGCTGTCCTGAAGCAGACCCTCACCAACCCTTCTGCAACCTGCCAATTTCAAACATAGCGCGCCCGATAGTGGTCAAGTCGCTGTTAGGGCGCCAGTCGCAGGCCGTTGTGACGGCGTACGTACATGGGGTGTGAAAAATGAACCAATTGCCATCTTGTTCTTGACTGGTCTTGTGGCTGTTGCGGCTGCTTCATCACACCTAAATAAGCTCCGTGACACGCAATTAGTTCATCATGGCAGCGGCTACTAATACAGAGTAGTCAGACAAGTCTAGCATTGTTGTTGCGGTGGGTCCTGATCAACGTTCGTATCGCCATTCCGGTCACGCTGTCCATTATCAACGGTCTCCTCATTCTTACTTGAGCGTGACACTACGGTCCACAGTGCCTAGGGTCAGCAAATCTACGCTTTCTTCCTTTGTCTTTTTGTCGTTGGCCCCTTGTAGCAGCGAGCTCTGCGGGGTGGCAAGATGGGTCGCCGCTGGGGCCATTGAGCTCTGGCTGGATGCTGCTGCTGCGGACAGGCTTCCCATGCCTTGGGGTAGGCCGGTCTCAGGCAGCGGAGCCACAGTAAAGTCGACGTCAGACGGGATCTGGTCGATGGCATCGCAAATTCTCGCCAAGTGCGATGGCATCCACAGATCGTAAACATTCTTAGTAAAGCGGTAGGCTGTCCATTTTTCCTTGCCATTCAATTCCGTAAAGTCAAAGGAGCGGATTGGATGGCGGTGGTACTTGACCTCGTTCCCTTCCATAACAGGATAGTAGCCGTAGATGCGCACAGTCTGATGGTCGTGGGAGATAGAGAAGCTGAGGATCTGCCGGTCGGCTACGTCGAGCGTAGCCGCGCCGCACTTGATCTCGGCGGCCAGGAGCGGAAAGAACATGTAGTATGTGGCCATAAAGACCGACTGGTCGCCGCCGAGCCAATTGCCGATGAATGGCGCGAGTTTGGCAAACTGGCTAGCCGAGAAGGCTTCGCTCCGGAAGCCAACAGAGTAGTCGGGCTGCGGGCGGGTACCGGTCAGGGGAACCGAATTGTTCCAACCTTCATTGATGCTCTCGGTGACATTTTTCAGGTGGTTCGCGCCGCGGATCGAAAGTGATTCGGCTGAAGGAACGATGAGCTGAGCAATGTCCTGAATCACCTTGGCCTCGTTTCTGCCTTGTAGCATACCGCAAGCTGCGCCAAACAGGTCGTCGCGAAACAGTGTATCGTGAGGGATTGGCTGGACAGCCTCCAGTAAGTGGACACATAACTCATTGCTCTGCGGCGTGATCCCCTGCTCAGCCTCACCCATCACAACACCCTTTGTTTTGAGCAGAAGCTCATATCGCGTGTCTCTGTATGGAGCGCTTTTCTCCTCTCGCGGCCTCTGGTCACTGGGAGTGACAGATGAAGCTGAGCTGGACCGCTTCCGGCCCAGCGAGGGACTCGATCTCTTTCTTGCAAGTAAATGATTCATGTTCAAGCATGCATCGAAGTATTTCCGCGGCCAGCGTCCTTGTCGTATCCAAAAGTCAAGGGCTTCATGCCAGTCGTCCTCAATGTCGTCCGCTGCCTCTTCGCTGGGAGCCTCTTGACGAATAACGTCAATGGGGCCGGACCCGTGACGCTTGCGTATGGATCCGTCTGGATCGCGCTCGGGCAAAGCGACTTCACGGCGGCGCTTGTGTCCTGCGCAAGGCTGTTCGTCATGGAAATCAGCTGTGATCTCATGACGTAATGCATATGGACTTGCGATATGGCATACCGTGAATGCGTCTATCGCAGGGTCCACGGGTGGTTGTGCCTGGAGGGCTCGAGGCGGGCTCTCGGTCGCCTGGCGTGCTTGTTTGGCGCGCTGCTCGTCTGCGTCTGCAGTATCTGCACCACGTTTGAGGCGGCGTGCTTGCGGCGGAGGCTGGGACAGGTCACAGTCTGCATTCATGAGCTGACAAACGTAGAGCGAAGCGGCACCACTGCATCGTGTTCGCACCTTGGTCTGATGGCTGGCAATATTCCTGGGGCGCCTTTGAGCTCGCGAGGTTTGCAAGCTGCGGTGGCATGATGGTCACAATGGAAATGATGGAAGTAGGTTGGGAGGAGGAGCACGTAGTGACGAGCGAGGTTGACGGCCAGCGTTTCGAGCAGGAAGGCGTTGTTGGGAGCGCTGAATGGTTGGCTGGACAGCGATGCCGGGCCAAACATTGAAACGCAGACGGCAGCTTCCGCGCTTCGACGCAGGATTGGAAAGTGCACAAGCTACTATTCGCAACAGGTGCAAAGGAGGCTGCGCGGCTGCACGGATCTTGATTCTACTATAGTGGCTGTTAGTGCGGGCAGCTTGTGTTGTAGGTGGTCGTCCAGCCCGCCCACGCCACCGTGCCGCTCGTGGAGAAGTACATCGTACAGGGGGCTACAGGCATTGCGGCGCCAACTCTCACCACACACACACACAAGCCGTTCCTGGCGCACGAACAGAACCTATATGTAAACCATATATATAACCATATATATATGTGTACATATATAACCATATATGTATATATATATATGCTTGGTGAAGCACTCTGGCTCCAAGCACACCAACTGACTGCACAGAAATCTACTATATACCGTCTCCACATCGTGCACCATATAGAATTACGGTTCTCCTTGGATGCTGTACAGTGTCTCGTACATCTAACTCCATTACCCATAGCTACCTATCATATAGGTTCCTCAAGCACTCTTGCGATTCCTGATGCGCTGTCAACGAACAGAAGTAGCAAAATATGGCATCATCATGTCCATTATGAGTAGCATGCAGTTCACCGAACAGAGCCAGGTACAGACAAGAGACCTTGCATGTGTCAGCTTTGGTAAATCTCAAAAGGTTATCCGCAGGGAATCCACCATTTGCAGTACACGGTATGATGGACGACAGGACTACCGTCTCTTTTTGGCCATTTCTTGTTGTATACTATGCTATAGTTATCGAGGATACATTTCCAAGTCTCGCCATGGTTGTTGAGTGCTTTTTCTTTGCTTTGGAAGTACACCTCCGCTCCAGCTATGTACGTATATATATATGTATGTATGAATACATTGTGCTGTTCAGCTGTTGTGAAGGAGAGTTGTCGTGATGTGAAGAACCTTTATGGCTTCTGGTTTGCGAACCTCGGTTGCTGCACGCCCAACATCGTGCCCGATAACGACGACTGGCACATTGCAGTTTTCATGCATAAAATGCCCACTTTTATCTATTGCGCACCCTGCTCCGTACGCTCAAGAAGGCCCGAGTTCAGCGGTGTTAAAAGTACCTCGATAGTACGCAAGTCTTTTTTTTTTTTTCTTCTTCTTCTTTTTTTTCTTCTCAAAGGACCTACTTATACGTCTTCTGTGTGATTCTCGAATAAAAAGAGGCACCATAGCGAAATATGGGGCGTAGTATTGTATACACTATAGTAGGTCCAAAAGACAGGGATTGCTACCCGCTGCCCGTTACGAATAGTACTACCTTCTAATAAAGATATACTAGAATGCCTACTTGTACAAACACTTTTGTAGCAACAAGATACTCGACTGTTAGAGTATCCACTGTGTATACTTACTAGTACTATGTTGATCTGACTAACATGTGGATTTCTCTTGCCCACCATAGCTAGATGAACTGTACTTGGCGAAATAGACTAGAAAAAAAAAAAGAAGAAAACAAAAGCTGGGGTTAGCTCCATGGTGGATCCACGGGGTATGGGTCCGGGGTCATAGGTCTGGGTCTAGGTCTGAGGCCCGGTCTGGGGCCCGGTCTGGGGCCGTTTTCCTTCACCGCAAGCTTGACAGGTCGGGATGCATTGGCATGCATAAGATGGTAGACCAACAAGTCAAAGTAAGACTAAAAAAAAGGAAGGAAAAAAAAAAGAACCACATCCTCGGTTCAGACTGTGCCGGTCTTTCTGGGGGTGGATGCAGCGATGGGGCAAAAGGGGGAACTCCCAACTAGCCTTTGTCTGCGCCATGTACTATGATCTGTACGCCGGGGGGCTGGATTCCACTTTATTCGCTCGCTAAAGAGGGAAGCCAACCTTGGCTTGGGAACGGCTCCAGCACGAACGGAAGATCTTGTGGACGGTGGGAAAATTGTGTTTGTTGGTTCTAGCTGGTCCCAGTCCAGGTCTTGGTCTAGGTCTTGGTCCAGGTCCAGGTCCAGGTCAGGGTCTGGACGGCTGTATGCTTTTGCTCTGTCTTAACGCTATACTGACATATGTCCGGCTGTACATGTAGGCGTGGCCTGTCATGGACTGCTGGCTGCAGAACAAAGGTGGAGAGCGGAGAGAGAGAGATGCAGATGGAAGCTGGGGTAGAAGCAGCCGATCGGCCCAGTCAACCAGTCAATCGTCGCTTTGGACAGACGAATAGCCTGCGTCGGTGTGTGTGATCAAGAAGGGATGAACGTACCGGATAGTCGGTAAGCATGGCTGGCTCGGCTGGTTGATGGTGATGATGACGATGATGATGATGATGGACAGCAGGGACCAATGCACAGGTATGGCATGGCATGGCATGGCCGGCCTTGCATGTGCGTTTTCTCTGTACATATAGGAACGGTCGTTTGCTGGATATCTTCTCGGCCGTCGTCGTCCTCCTTCTCCTCCTTCTCCTCCTCCTTCTCCTCTAATACGACTCCCATTCTTCGCCCGAGTGCACACCACACGTCGACGACAATCCACGACACTGGGATTCCATTCCAGTAGCAACAACAGCAGCAGCCACCGCGTGAACGAGAGCTGCAACACACGGCGTAGGGCGCTTTGAGCAGCCGCCAGCATGCTCCTCTCCAAGACGCTCGCGCTGGGGTGGGCGCTTGCTGCTGGCTTGTGCCACGCGCAGGAGACGAACACGACCGAGTGGCCGGTTCATACGGATGGGCTGACGGACCTGGTGGAGTGGTATGTGTGCCTCTTGGCCCGTGGCCAGCGACCTTGTCTCTGGCTCCGCGTGGTGCTCTTCGTGGCTGATGAAAAGCGGGATATATCCGAGTGCAGGGACCACTACAGCTTCATTGTCCGAGGAGAGAGACTGTTTGTGTTTTCGGGAGAGGCAAGTATCTCTGTTGTCCAACCGCGAGCCGGAGTGACGAGCAACTGCGGCCTGTGCTAACAACGCTGCTCGCCTAGTTCCACTACTGGCGCATCCCCGTGTGAGTGACGGCCAGGGACCAGGACGAGCCGAGCCGGACGAGGGGCCGCGCCGTGAGATGCAGAGAAAGTGGCTGACGATATACATATAATATATGTATTTGTGTGCAGGCCCGAGCTCTGGCAGGACTTGCTGGAAAAGGTCAAGGCCGCAGGGTGAGTTGAGTTGGTTGTGCCTCCTGGGAGAGACCCACGACAGCAAAAAAACAGCTTGGAGAGCTCACGCCAGGCTGCGATACAGGTTCAACGCGTTCTCCATCTACAACCACTGGGGCTACCACGCTGCCTCGGCCGATGCCGTCGACTTCACGACCGGCGCACACAACTTCACCAGCATCTTCACCATCGCCGCGCAGCTGGGCCTCTACGTGATTGTCCGTCCAGGGTGCGCACACTTCCCTCTCTCCTCCCGGCGCTCTACGCGTCTTGATGCCAGCTGTGCTGACACTGACACTGGCACTGGCACTGGCACTGGCACTGACACTGACACTGACACTGACACTGACACTGACACTCGTGCTGTCCAGCCCCTACGTCAACGCCGAGAGCTCAGCCGGCGGATTCCCGCTCTGGGTCACGACGGGAGCCTACGGCAGCCTCCGCAACGACGATGCGCGCTACACGGCTGCCTGGACGCCGTACTGGACCGACATCTCGCAGGCCATCGCGCCGTACCTCATCACCAACGGCGGCAACGTGATCCTGTTCCAGGTCGAGAACGAGCTGGGCGAGCAGTGGACCGACATTGCCACCAAGACGCCCGACGTGTCGGTCGACAACTACATGGCGCTGCTGGAGACGACCGCGCGCGCCAACGGCATCGACGTGCCGCTCACGCACAATGACCCCAACATGAACTCGTTCAGCTGGAGCAAGGACTTTAGCAACGCCACCGGCAACGTCGACGTCGTCGGCGTCGACAGCTACCCGAGCTGCTGGTCGTGCGACCTGTCCGTGTGCACAACGACCAACGGGCCGTACGTGGCCTACGAGACGGTCGACTACGACGCCTACTTTGCGAGTTTCTCGTGGACGCAGCCCAACTTCTTGCCCGAGTTCCAGGGCGGCAGGTGTGTGGTTTTTTTTTGGGGGGGGGGGGTTTTCTTCTTCTTTTCTTGCTCTTTGCCACTCTCCACTCTTCCTCTTCCAAAGCAACAGTCCTCAAGGCCCGCGAGAGAGCCTTCCACTGACACATGCCGCCGTGAACAGCTACAACCCCTGGGGCGGCCCCGAAGGCGGCTGTCCGCAGGACCTCAGCGTCGACTTTGTCAACATGTTCTACCGCAACCTCATCTACCAGCGCGTGACGGCCGTGTCGCTGTACATGCTGTACGGCGGCACCAACTGGGGCTGGCTCGCCGCGCCCGTCGTGGCCACCAGCTACGACTACTCGTCGCCCGTCAGCGAGAACCGCATCATTGGCGACAAGTACTACGAGACCAAGCTGCTCACCATGTTCACCCGCGTTGCCCGCAGCCTCGCCCGCACCGACAGCCGCTGGAGCGGGCCTGGGCTTGCCAGCAGCGCGGCCATCAATACGTCGGCGCTGTACAATGCCGAGACCAGCGCGGCCTTCTACATTGTCATGCACGGCGACTCGACGTCCAGTGCCGTCGACACCTTCACGCTGGCGGTCAACACGTCGCGCGGCGCGCTGGCCGTGCCGCAGTACGGCGGCGCCATCACCATCAACGGCCACCAGGCCAAGGTGCTGCCGGCAGACTTCCAGTTTGGCGCCAAGAACCTGCTGTACTCGACGGCCGAGGTGCTGACGTACGCCGTCATCGACGGCAACGAGGTGCTTGCCGTGTGGGTGCCGACCGGCGAGGACGGCGAGCTGGTCGTCGAGGGCGTGGCCGCGGCCCAGCTGTCGCCGCTGTCGAGCAACAGCACTGGCTCTGCGACGACAACCGTCACGATTGTGCCTGGCAGCGCGAGCGTGGCCATCAACTTTGCGCACACGGCGGGAATGACGGTCGTGGATCTGGCAGATGGCTCGCGCGTGGTCATTCTCGACCGCAATGCTGCGTATCTCTTCTGGGCGCCCAGTCTGGGCAACGATCCTCGGTATCCCGAGAACGACACTGGTCAGTCTTGTTCCTTGTTCCTTGTTCTTGTTCTTCTTCTTGTTGTTCTTCTTCTTGTTCTTCTTCTTCTTCTTCTTCTTCTTCTTCTTCTTCTTCTTCTTCTTCTTCTTCTTCTTCTTCTTCTTCTTCTTCTTCTTCTTCTTCTTCTTCTT